>JASSUY010013565.1:0-51309 GCA_032466535.1 Forpus xanthops | reverse complement strand
TATTCATGAGGGACTATAGTGACAGGACAAGGGGTAACAGGTTCAAACTTAAACAGGGGAAGTTTAGGCTGGATCTGAGGAAGAAATTCTTTACTGCAAGAGCGGTGAGGCACCGGAATGGGTTGCCCAGGGAAGTTGTGAATGCTCCATCGCTGGCAGTGTTCAAGGCTGGGTTGGACATAGGCTTGGGTGGCATGGTTTAGTGGGATGTGTCCCTGCCCATAGCAGGGGGGTTGGAACTAGATGATCTTAAGGTCCTTTCCAACCCTAAGTATTCTATGATCCCATGAGAGTAGTAAGCTGGCATAGAGCTGTCAAGGAGAGGAAGTGTCTTACAACTGCCATAGTATAATGAAAATGTTCTTAAAAATTCTGAGGCAACTGCAGAGCGAGACAGAATATTAAGCTGCCTGCACCTGAGGCTGTACTCTGTGTGTGTGCTCAGAGCAGCATCTGCTCTGGACTGTACAGGCAATTTGAGCTAAGGCAAGGCCTCTTTCAAAACTGTTGTCCAACAGCAAAAAGGGGCAGGCAAAGCATTTTGTTTCCCTTTTCATCTGTGCCAAAATAAGTCTTATTGCAGTACCATTTTGGAGGAGACAGGAGAATTGCGAGGATTTCAAGAGCAAATCCCTCTTTGCAAAGGGTCAGCTTTGGACACCCTCTCCCCTCCACAGTGCACAAGGCTTCTGCTGCGGCAGGATGGATGTAGCCTCACCCACGTTCACAGTCACACAAAGAGAAGCAAAGGCAAGTTTAGGTAGGAGGAAGCCTCAGCTCACTTGAGGAGAAGGTGTGAAGATCACTGTCCAGCCCAGGGCAAAATTTATGGCTTTTATAGAATGCAGTCCACATACTGAACGTACTTTTCCAGGAAGCAAAATAAAGATATACATGAAGCTTAAAACTGCAGAGTCCATATATACCTGAACTTGCACATCTGACTGTTAAAAAACAAGACTTTCTTTACAGAGAGGATCAACACTATTTTGCCACAACTCATGGAAAACTGCTGCTAATTTCATTGAATCTGACTCTGCTGCATTGCAAATGTTTCTTGACTCTTAAGAAAGCTTAAGATTTATATGCTTCAGGCACTTAGGCAGAGATTTTCACAGGTCATCAGGGAATCTGGATGTAGAGCTCTTGCCAAAAGTTTGAAAATTGAAGAGTAAGCACAGGCAAGCAAATATTTGAGGTATTTAATGTCCCCAAAAGGTACCAAGCTAAGCACCCAAGTGACTAACCACTTCCAGAAACACAAGCCTCAGATTTTGGGAGATCATTTATATCAGCATCAAGCAGCTATTAAGAGATGAGGGAGCATTATCCAACACGTTCCCCTTAGACTTCAGTGCTTCTGAAGTCAGCACTGTGGGCACAGAGCATGATCAGCTTCAGGGCTTTTCATCACTGTTGTGATTTTATATGAAGACAAAAAGTAGGAAGGGCATTTAGTAAGGTTTGAGGCCACAGAAAATACAAGATTATAGTTAAGAGGGAAAGATTGGTATGATCAAATCAATACTGTACAATAAATACACTAAGAGTGGTGTTAATCCCATTATAGCTGAGTATAGTAAGGTGAATGTGAGGGATACTAGGGAAGTAGGAAGATTGAGAGAGGCTAAAATTAAACATACCCAAATGAGAAGGGCAATGAAAAGAGTATTCTAAACCACTGAGATTTAGGGGACTATGTTCAGGTTGGAAACTTCACCTGAGAGCAGATGTTGCCTTGGCACTTTGGGAGCTTGCATCACAGAGAGAGAGTGAACAGGGATGAAAGTGCATGTTTTTCCACAAGTGAAAACACAGTAATGCCAAAATTCCACAGAGGAAGCTTATTAAACTATTTGCTAAAGATACTGCACTGTATCGTCAGAGAATTATACACTGAAAAGAATACCATCACTGTAAAGATCTAGCTGCTTGCAGGATCTTACCAACTTGTACCACATCTCACATGCCCTCAGTGACTGCCTAGACCTAGTGAAGAACCCTGAAAATGGGGAGGCGGTGGCAGCCAGACTAAGAAAAGAACTGCAGCCCTGGAGGAACAGGTATTTTAGGCATTCACCAACATTTAAAGCAGAGAACTAAGCCAACATTGAGTCCATGGGTATCTGCACTGCACCATGAGTCAGCGGCCATTACATGCACAAGAGGAACAGGAAAGCAGACTGATAAGCATTAATTTCAACTAGGCACTCCAGTAAAAGGAAAACTCCTCTCCCTGCATGTTTATGAGAAGCTAATGAAGACTGTCTTCTACATTTATTTACATTTTCTCAGCACTGAGCATTTCAGCTTTTAAGTTCCGTGTGCAACTTGAAAGCAAGGCAGAAACCAAACCGTTTGGAAGAGCACCATCTCTTTGGAGGATTAGGAATTAAGTTAACTGCACATTAGAGATAAAATAGTGGAGTGCTTGTCTTTATTCTTAATAATAAACCATAAGGCACTCAGCTACTCAGCACGATTAACTCCTTTCAACTTCTCACTATTAGTGCTGAGCCAGCAACATGTAAGTCTCAGAGAAACATTAAAAATATAAAGTGATTAAGTTAAGATTAAGTGAATTTAGGGCAGGCAAAAAAATCATAGAATCATAGAATTATAGATTAGTTGGGGTTGGAAAGGACCTTAAGATCTAGTTCCAACCCCCTACATTGCAACCCCGAAATTTTTTATTCTTGTCAAGGGTAGCCTGAGCACAGATAGTATTTGAATAAGTTCCTCAAACCAAAAGTCATTCACAGTTTGAAGTGACCAGCTTTACATGCTATTCTGAGTCTTTCTTCTCCTTCCTAACTCACAGTTCATCTAGCTATTCATTCTCTAGTGATCTCTACCAAGCTGTTGATAAGGATGAACTTGTGAAACCACAGCTGAGCTCCTCCTTTATGAGCTCCCTGCAGTCTTGAACTTCACTTTCCTTTGTCTGAGCTCCCCATTTATAAAAGTCTTCTTATAAACATGACAAAACCACAAACCAAACAAAAAAATCCCAAACAAACAAAATCCATTCAAGTCTGTAAGATACAGAGATATTTAACAACCAGGAACGCTTTATCATTAGGCAATCAGCCCAACAGACACTATCAGATATCAATAAAATCAAAAACTTACTGAGACTTATGGCAATAAAAACAACCTCCACAAGATGCACAGAATTCAGTCTTTAACTATTCTGCATGGTTCAAAGCAATACTAAGTTTACTTACCTATACCCTGACCTGATTTAAGATAAGGGATGAAAGAGAAGGAGCAGAGTAAACCTCTCAATCCTCTTCTTCCTCCAAGCTTTAGCTGCAGCTGTAGCCTATGTCCAAACACCAGCATACCTTTTCCTATATTATCATCTTCACCTGTGGGAGAAGCTCACCTGAAAGGTAGGCAAAGTTATTGGTTTGAGCAGCCAACAATTTCCACCTTGAAGTGCTTCTTTACTGCCTGGAAAAGCTGGGCAACACTTAAACCACTGGAAAAGCTTTGGCATCAAAGCCCATCCTATTTAGGCAAAGCTGTATCCTCATCTTTGCACAGTCCTGGCCATTTCATACCTGACTAATGAGCCATCTTTTCCTGTGTTACACAGAGTCCAGCACAGGGGACTCAGATCCAAGACTAAGCAAATCTAAGCGAGTAAATAGCTTCATAGGGAGCAGATGAAATCATCATGGCATGATGGCATGCAGGAGCTGCTTGGAGATGAAGCACCCTCCTGGTGCAGAAGTTCCCCTTCAGATCTTATTTCCACAGTTGTGTGAAGTCCTAAGCAAAGTGTCAAAGCCTTTTCACCTAGATATAATGATGTGACAATGGTGGAAGACATGCCTTAGCCAAGCACACAAGGCTCATTGAGTATCTGGAGCTTTGTGGTGGCCTTTAAGCATTACAAATCAGCTACAAACAGAGCCTAGTACCATATGCATACACAGTGTGCCAGGCTGTGCCGTGAAGTGTTTGCCACCTAACCACACAAGGCAGAATTAGAACTGCTGAAGATCTTCCAGGAAAACACTGGAAAAAAGCAATAAATCAAAACAAAAATGCATCCTGGAAATGTACTAGCTTCTAAGAACAGAAGAAAGTTTCCCCATATACTTTCCTAGGAGGCTGCAGGGATTTCACAACACCACAAGCAAAAAAATTAACTGAAAGGGTCTTTTGGTTTAGCTGCTGCAGGATCAGCAGCCTCAGGAGACTTGTGTCTCCTGAAGTTGACAGGTGTTTGAAATTTGTGGTCTGTGAACCCTGCAGGGAAAATATGAGAAGTGAGTCTTTGCTCAGGTTTCATAGGAAAATATTTTCATTAGTAACTACTTTGGGTTCCTCTGGACTGATATGTACCAGTAATATGGGAAACCTGAAAGTCTGGTCACTGCAAAGTCCCAGTTCTTGAACCAGCAGCCCTGAGAAGCTTGGCTTGCTCTGGAATAAGCACAGCAATTCACAGAGGTGAAATCTGCTTCCTGAAGCCAGTATGATCCCAGCTCTTGGTTTGCTCTGCTGACAAACAACCTCAGACTGTGGTTGTGCTGGGGCTTTAGAAACCACTACTTCATTTTGGACAGAACATTTCAAAATGACATTTCCTGTTTTGTCTTTTAAAGTTATCTGGAGAATTTCATTCTCCACCCAGAAGAGTGACTTTTCTGGTTCCATAGATCTACAGGATGGAGATATGATACAATGTATAATATACATGGGGAGGTTTGGAAAATCAGGTTCATTTTGATATTGGGTAAACTGTGTAAACCTGTGAGTCTCCCACTGAGCTGAAAACACAATACAGAGCTCCACAATCCCAGACTGGTGCCATTGCCACCAAGCCTGTTCCCCTTGTATTCTTCATGCAACAGCTTTACCAAGAGAATCAAAATAAGCAATTGCGACAACTTTTCCCATAATAACTCTCATAATTTTTTTCATACCTGTACCAAATTCAGGAACTCCTAGGATTTCTTTGATACTCAGCAGCAAAAGAGTTTATTATTATCTTCAACAGGTCTTCAGCTACCTACAGGAAGAAAAGAATCACAAGTATCATCACCCTCTGTCTTTGCACCACAGGCACGTTCAGAATTTCACATAAAAAACATTGTATCTTGGAACTGAGTGTTCTATTATGTACAAATCATTCCTGTTTCATTTCCTGTTAGGCTTCCTGTTGAACTTCTCATTATACAGTCTTCTGTCCCTTCCTCAAAAGCATAAATACTCTCACAAAAGATCCTCTCCTAGTGATTTTACAATCATCAGGTATTTTTACAGGCCATATTTGCCAATACATATGCCATGCATCTGAACTTCCTGAAGACAGGAGAAAAGATAACAGCAAACCAGTCTTCCTGTATAAAAGCCAAAACTCAAATCTAGTTTTCTAGACAAAAGAAAATCCTACGATTTTTACACTTAACCATCACATTTTATCTTTTGTCCCCCCAGCACATGTATTTGAAAGTCTTTTTCCTGTCTTGATAAGTGTGTAATATGAGAGTCTTTCACTGCAAGTTTACTGATAGGATGTGTTTAAAATTAAAGTCAATAGCATGTATCACCAAGTGTAGTGTCGAAGAGCTGTCTTTGTATTTTTCAGGTGGATTCCCTTTGCTAAAGCAAAGTGCTCAGCTCACACACAAAAAATGCTGCAGGCATCTGCATGCAGTGTATTTTGGAAGTGAAAGTCTAGGACTTTCATGATTTAGCCCTTTAGTGACAGGCAAATTCAGTCCTGCACATTTTGGCAGAACTGAAGTTGCCAAAGGTACATGCACAAAAATAAGGTCCAGTTTGATCTCACAGTAGTCGTGACGCCAGAATTTCACAGAAACTCATGTGAATGATCAAGTACACAGATCCAACTGCTCTATGCTAGATGTACTGGAAATAGACTTTCCTGTTTCATCAAGCAGTCTTGGTGCCATTCAGAGCCAAGTTTACTAAATCAAAGCTGCAGAGTTAGGGAAAAAGTTAATGGAGTTTGGAATTAGCAGTGATAGAAAGATACTGCAGTCATTACAGAACAATTCTTAAAATCCAGTGCCTGCTTTGACTGTAATTCTTCCAAATTCAACCCAACCTAAACTTGAAATTAAATAATCTGCTAGAACAGACTTGCTGTGTTCATGATGGGTATTAGAAAATAAAACTGGGCAGGGAGATGGAAGGGGATTGCGGAGACAGAGCCAACAAGAAATATCATGGTGAAACCTCTTATATAGAATTCCTAATAATAGACCTAAAAGCTCTTTACAGGACAAAAATGCAGGGGTAGATTCATATGGCAAAGAAATAAAGGCACTGATTCTCTGTATGACCTTCTTAAGACTCTCCAGCAGGCTAGAATCATAGAATCCCAGGCTGGTTTGGGTTGGAAGGGACTTTAAACCTCAACCAGCTCTAAACCCCTGCCATGGGCAGGAACACCTTCCACTGGAGCAGGTTGCTCCAAGCCTCGTCCAGCAACCTGGCCTTGAACACTGCAGGGATGAGGCAGACACAGCTCCTCAGGACACCCTGTGCCAGTGCCTCAGCACCCTCACAGGGAAGAGCTTCTGCCCAAGAGCTCATCTCAATCTCCCCTCTGGGAGATTAAAGCCATTCCCCTCATCATACCCGCCCCTACATGTCCCTCTCCATATTTCTTGTAGTCCGACTCTAGTGCTGTGCTTTGAAATACAATTTTAAAACATGCAACCATCTGAAGAAACAGCCAACAGGAAAATACACACTTGATTTACCTTCACACAACTGGAGCAAGAACAAATTTTACGTCTAATTTTTCATAGTCTGGCTGTATTCCCATGTTACCAGAGCCCATGGGTCCTGCTATCATGCTAATGTATACAGTACTAGGGAGCACACAATTTCCAGTTCAAATATCCTTCTGGAGCTCCTGCTTCTTACACCCAAGGTGGAGGATACTGCCCATGCTGGTAAAGAAGGGGTGTGACTGCTGCAGGCAGGCTGTCTAGCACCATTGTCCTGCCATGCCCACATGCCTCACCTGGATGGGATTTGAAAGCAACTTTTCCCATTTACACTTTTCTAATGAAACTCAACTTCAGTGAAGAAATAAACCCACCCAAGTGTTGTTCCTTTCTCCTTCCAAAACTGAGGGCACCAGGCCCTGCACACGAGGGGCAACGCCCAGAGATGCTGTCAGGAATATAGGGGCATTTACTGCCTCTTTTGATAACAAGGAAATAAATACATAGCAAAAACCCAGTCTCTCGTACCTGATCCTTTCCCTACATTGTCTTTCCACCCCTGCAGAATACATGAGAACATTTTCTTCCCAGCCTTTACCTCAGCTTCCTGCATTCCTCAGCTTGCTGTGTTCCTCAAGATGCCTTTATCAGAATAACTCCCAACCAGACTCTCCTTATCCTAACACCTTGCAGGTCTACAGTCAGAAGTGGCCCAGCACAAGAACTCCATCCAGGCAGAGTCTGCTCGAGGGTTAAAAAAGCCGCCTCAAACAGACACAAAGCCTCCAAACGTTCCCGTTTAAGGCGCCAGGCAAGCCCTCCAGGCTGAGGCGCCAACTCCCTCTAGTGTCCGTGCAAACCGGCAGCGCAGCCGCCATGTTGGCTGTGGTTTCTCTCTCCCACACTGCCCTCTGCAGCTCGTTTCCCGGCTGTGCCTGCAGGGACTAAAGGCCTCAAACTGAAGGAAAATATAGTAAAATAATAATAAAAAGAGTCCAGAGGGGTCCTGCCACTCGGAACTGACTGACCACAGCAGACCCACGTAAATTGCTGCGGCACCAGCACCTCATGGGCCTGGCCGCCCCAACACAAATGCAGGGTCTCTCGCGTGCAGCTGGCAAGAATTTCTCATTTTCTCACCAAAATATACCTACTTCAGGCAGCACGAAGACAATCAATCAGTTTCTGCAAGCATGTCACCAGCTGGACGGGTTTCTGCTCCATGCAGTGCACTTTATTGTGGTATCATCAGGTAGCTGCCTGAGGAGCAGTGAGGTGGGCCAGGCACAGACACACCTGCCTGCCCCAACTGTATTTTGCTAAATAGATCCTTCAAAGCACCAGATTAGTATATTGCTGTAAAATTCAGTGATGTATTTAGTGCTGCAGAGCTCCAGATGCTCTGTAAACCACAATAATACAGTTAAGTGGAAAATGAGTCATTCAAAACCATAATGACTATCATAACATGACTCCACTGACAACAAAGCACAATGGTAATACTGCAAGGTGGATGATACATGTTTGTCAGGACCATTGGTCCTGGGAGGCTCTGTCTCTGCAGCTCCCCAGCCCTGGTGCTGCTGAAGGGAGCCCAGCGTGAGGTGGCACAGTTGGCTGGGCTGCCCCATCCTCCTCTGAGTATGTGGGTGCAAACCACCATTGCCTCAACATGTTCTGCCTCACCGCTGCTGACCCACCTCACTGCTCAGCTTCATGAAGAATGCTGCTGTGGATCCCGGGAGAGCAGAGGCGCACCCGGATATCAGCTGTGGTGAGGTAGGATCACTCTGTTCAAAGGAGCTTTCCTCAGTCAGAGCAGCCAGCACAGGGGCTCAGACCACAGGGGCCATGGGAGCAGGGTGCTGCGGGGCTGCCACCCTTCCTGGGGGAACTGGTGCCCATGGGGACAGCCCAACTTCCAGGTGCTGTCTGGGGGCAGGTCTGTTTGAGGCATGGCCCTTTGTGGGAAAGGAGATGAAGGCCTTTCCAAGCCCACTTTTTCCCTCAGCCTGGACAAAAAGCAGTAAGGCCATGTGGGGCCATGATCTGCTGCCTGCTCCTCAGGCCCTGCTCAAGGGAACGTCCCTCAAGGCAGGAGCTTTCACAGCAGCAGGGCAGGGTTAGCTCTCTGCTGACATGGCAGAGGTGACTAGGGTAGGAAATGCTAAAAACAGGGCCAAATTTCCTGCTGGCATGAAGCAGACAGCTCTGATGACTCTACATAAACCATTTTAATTTGTCCTTAGAAAATTTGGCATTAGTTTTTTTTTCCCCATCCTCAAATGAAGCAATTCTCTTGTATAGTACTTGGGTAATCTTTTCAAAAGCCAGTTAACAGAAAAAAACAAAGGAATAGCCTCACACTAAAGGCTGAGGCTTTGCTGAGCCGACAAGCACTAACTCCTATCATATGTAATATTTTGCTATAGAGATGCATCTTTTATTCCCTTAACATAAGCAATGTGGTTTGTTGCTTGACTGTAGCACCAAGCAATTCAAACCTAATTCTCTTCAAGATTATTGCCTTTATCTCGCTGAATGCTTTGGGTATGGACCACTTCTAGTCCCTCTTATTAAATGTGATAAAGCAAGGTCAGTCCTTAGACAAACCTGACCACTGCGTGCCACAGCACAATTGAGATTTCTGTCATTTATGCAGGGGAACAGGAGAGCTCCTCACAGATAGATAAAAATAATTTACAGCTCTATTCACCTTGCACAAAACAGCATTGCCATCCTGACAGCCTACACACAGACTCTCTTTAACTACCCTCTTGTGGTATCTCTGAAGAACGACAGCCTTTTCTAACATGCTAAAATAAATCAGCTCTTCTTGACTACTCCAGGATTTACTGAGGCAAAAGTTTCCTTTAGAAGGGCAAGTAGATGGTGGTTGGTTTAGAGTTTGTTTTTTTAACAAATGCTCTCCAAATGCATCTTGTTTGCCCCAAATACACTGAGACCCTTCTAAAATGTGGGCTAGTAAAAATTCTACAAGTTTATACTTGCATTGTTAGTTGTTTTTAAAGGAAAAGAAAAAATAATCTATACCCCCTCCCCAAATCCATCACTGATTCAACAGAAATCAGTTAAGGGCTTTGAAAAGGCAAAGTAGAAGTGCATCTCGTCAATATACAGTAATATTTTATATTTGATAGGTAAAGCTCTATTTAATGAATTAAATCCTCGCTTATTTTCTTGTGTTGAAACAAACACGATTGTATTGCGGATGGATGGTTAAGTTTCTAGGACTAAATGCAACTTTTTCAGTAGAGAAATGTATCGCAAATGTAACCAAGAAAAGTGCTACACTGTGAGTTTCAATACTGAGAAACAGTAATGATTAAACAAGCCACACTGGGTGATGAAATACAACCTGTCTGCCCTCAATAACCAGAATGACCAGACCTTACCACTTCGGGTCATACTTGAGGTGTTTGAGTTATCAGTTTTAGCACATCTAGTACTCCAGGAAGCTGTTAACATAGGTTAGGGTTAAAAAAGCTTTCTCAAGACAAAACAGCAACCCAGACATTGCTCATCTCTTACCATCACTGACTCTGCAGTTTACCTGATTCAGGGTTTTTGTTCTCCGGGTGACTAAGGCAGTAACCTCATTCCCTTGGGTGACTCCTGGGATGACTCAGGCAGCAGGTGTTTGCTATTACACTGGTGACTCTTGAGTTTTGTTCCCAGTTGGGCTTTTCCCATTTATTAAATGGGCATAATGCTACAGTGAAGCCTGTATTACCAACCTAGCTGAGCAAATGGCAAGTCCAGTGATTGCAGTCTACATGAAAGGCCTCAGCAGAAAACATGAAATAGCACATGTGAGACTGCGAAGTGCCATCATGATTTCAAACACTGCTCTTTGCTGTACAGGGCTTCACCCCTGTGATACTGCCCCGATACTGTGTGTATTCTGAGTTGTAACAATACATGTGTTTCTATATGCAAGCAGTGCATAAATGAGAAGGAGGATATTCCTTATGGCCAGGAAATGTCTTTGTGCTAAAATGATTTTAGTTTCAAGTATCTGTGGAAAAAGAAAGGTGTATTCCCAACCCAGCAACTGGCAGGATGGGACCATGCTGGAAACTTCCAGCTCCATGATAAGCACTTGGGGGGGTTGCCAGCTGGGAACTGTCACCTTGTCCATGGTCACAAGCAGCCTAAGCCCCTGCAGATGGAGACAGGGCACAGGGAGAACAGTTTCCCTTTACCTGCAGCTTTTTAAATTCTTGGCTAGCAAAAACTTGAAGTCCTTTATGATAGGTACCATGGCTAATTCATTGAGGCCTTCGGTTTTCACTCCTGTCTCTAGTACTACCATGGGGTTTTTTTTTTTGTATTACAGCAGCACTGGGAAATCCTCACTTGCCCCAGTCAGAGTAGCAAGCACAGTGCAATCACGTAGTAAGACAGACTGCATCCCAAAGAGCATCACATAAAGGATGGCTGAGATTGGAAACTTTACAGTGCAAAGGAAGGAAGACCCGATGAGACTGCAAAACTAACAGGGAGGAGGTAGTCCCACCACTCGTTTGCATGTACCTCTCTGAATCAGCTAAGTTAGAGGCTAGTCTCCATCTGGAGTTAAAAAAAGAGTCACCTTCAAAAGGCAATTGAGATCATTTAGGTTAGAATTCTGCTCCAAATCACCTTCTAAAGTTATGGATGAGTATGCCTTCAAAGATACCACAGCTTGCTCTTCTTTCTTGCCAGAAGCAAAAGCAGTAAACCAAGTAGCTCCTCTGTAAATGGAATATAACCTATGGTCTGTTACCTTGTTCCAGTGCCTCAGGTGGCTTTCAGCAAAGGTCACCTGCACATATGAAGCAGTCATTAAGAGTTCAAATTATCAAGATTCATGCTAAATATTTGCTTAACAAGGCACAGCCACAGCAAATGAAAATACTTCTTAGTAAAATCCTCCCCAACCTCCATTTGCTCGTCTCCCAGTCCAGCAATAACCATGAATTTTCATGAGCTCATACAAGAAAGGGTAAAAAGGAACAAAAATATACAGCATCTATGTTCTCAGAAAAAAATTGTCTGCAGAGTTTACTGCTGCCTATAAGAGATTTTGCTATTATAAGCCATAAAAGAGAACATGAACACTAGCAAAAAGGTAAGAGTATCAGTGAAGTGTAAATAGTAGGAAATCAGATTAGAATGAAGTATTTAAGAAGAAACAAAACCATATAGAAAGTTAAAAAAGAAGGGGCAAAGCACTACTATCAGGGAATAGATGTGACTGCTTTCAAAGGATCACTTCTCCTATGCTGCTTTAGTTGGCATCTCAACTGGTAATAGGAAGCTGCTAAGTAGGAAACTAGTTGGAGTATAGGAAGGTGAGAGCTTTAAAGCATAAAGCAAAGGTCCTGGACGCTGTAAGCATAGTGGCTTGGGGTTTTCCATGATCCAAATCTCTCACACCCTACAGAGTAATACCCTTCTGAGTCATTTCATTCCTACAGGTGGTATTTAGCATTGCATTTAAACAAACTTCCTTTAATACTTGGGGTTCAAAAAGCGATTTAACACAAATGTCTTGAATGGAAAACCCTGCAAAAAAGATTAAATTATCTATGCCTGCAAGCTAATACCCCTGTATCAAACTTTAGGAAAGCAACAGATGCATCTGAAAGTTTTGAAGCATTAAAACTCCTCTTTCATCCTTGCTATACCTTTGAGGCATATTCCTCTGAGGATCCCCACTTGTGTAAGAAGACCTGACACCAGAAGCTTCAAAGGCATATAGCCACTTGAACTGTATTGAATTCAAAGGGGGTGAAATGCCTCGATGCTGAGTGTGGTTTCATTGTCTTGACTGGGAATTAAGACCCATGAGCAGAACTACGCTCAGCATGAGGACAAGGATCGTGGTCTGTACAATCAGAGGCCACATTTCTTCCCCCTTAAGGCACTGCCAAGCCATTATGACTCCTATTACCATGCTCAGAGATGAGCCTGGAAGAGGATGCTGTCATTACCCCTGCCCTCATGGGACCCCTCCCCACTACATCTGTGCAAGCTTGTTCTAACAGTTTTATCCTTTAACAGCCACCTATGACTGGTTCCTTCAGAAACTTGGAAGGTTTTCAATGATGTGCATCCAGAAGACTGAGATACAGGTTACTCACAAAAAAAAAAAAATTTTTTTGCATATTTTTGTACATTCTGCACAGGTTACACAAAATGATTTTATGAAAGACATAAAGCTATTCTTTTAGTTACATGGTTGAAATTCATGGAAATTTTGCTTCCATCAGATTTGTATGAGGGAAAGAGCAAAATACAGCCAGAAGCGCTCCAGGGCTGAAGAGAGAAACAAACCCAAACTTGAATATACAGCTGCATACATTTAACTGCTTACCAAAACAACTGAGGGAGAAGAAAGACTGCCTAAGACTTGCTCAAGGAAGCAAACTGCAGTGTCACAGGTTACCTCTGCCAAATCAACTCTGGATAAAGGTTTGAAGTGATCACAACAAGCTTGTGAAAACTTGAACTAAAAGAAATATCCTAGAAATCATGTATGAGGAAGAGCATTTCCCCCCCTAAAAAACAGGATACAATGAAAGCCCTATTATGAAGAATTAAGTGCAGGAAACTGGACATATATCTGTATAAATTGTTCATAGTAATTGATAGCCATATCATTAGCTGATGAAAACTGGTAAAAAGCCATTGGCCTGTGTGCTACTGCACAGATTCATGAAAGGGCCACATGCTTAAGTATGGGACTCCCCTGAAAGACCAAGTGACCACTTAAAGCTAATGTAAGAAGGGAGCTAACTACATTTAAAAGAATCTGGGAACGACAAGGATCTGATCTCCTTTTTGTTCCTTTTTTTTCCTCATTTCTAGAATAATTTTAATAAGATGCCTTAGAAAAGCTTGCCTTTTCCTTTACATTTTTAATTCTGAGCAAAACCCCACTTGCGGGAAAAGGTCTTTCTTCCCCATAGCACTGATGGGGTACTCCACACAAAGAAGCACCTAGCAGTTTAGTTCACATTTTTTAATAACATGGCACAATTTACATTACACAAGTCTTCGCTGATGAGGAAACATGCTGAAGATTGAGAGTCGCTTCACTTTGCTTTTCACATAGGATCTAGAAAGGACTTTATTACATACAGGATAAACAGCAAAAAGGTTTGTATATAACAATCTCTTTACAATACTGAAAGCTACCACTACGGTTCCAGTGTACATATTCTTCAGGGTTGGTTTTTTTTTGTAGTTTTCCTTTTGTTCTTAAAAAAAAACCAAAACAAACAAACAAACAGAAAAAAAAATTAAAAAAAAGAAGAAAGAAAAGAACCACTGCACAACATCTGGAGTTCACAAAACCTGAAGCTCACAACTAAACCTTCAGTTGACTACTAAAATATATCTCTGAGCATTAGAAACAACTGTCTGTAGGTAACTTTCTTTTTTTTTTTTTTCTTTTTTTTTATTTTCTTTTTTTTTTTTTTTATTTTTTTTTTTTTTTTTTTTTTTTTTTTGCCAAAACAGGGGAACAACTTCAGATAGCACTTTCATACACTAGAAGACCAATGGAACTAATTTTATTTCATACATATATTTTACAGTCCAGTAGACAAGATAGTGAATTCTCTCTGATAAAGTCATATTCTCTCCAAATATTTAGACAAGAAACTGAACGCATTATAAAAAACTGTGTTATGAAAAGACAGGTTTCAGAAGATCGATGCATATCTTTCCAAAGGACCATGCTCTGCAGGTTATTTCATGTCTTCTGTGATTAGGGAACAACAAGGCTGACCTGTTAGCTATGCACAGACTTTATTACCAACTGAAGTACAAGAAATTGCATTACGAAATCTGCATCAGAGTTCATTAATTCAACTACTGATCCACAGTGAAAACATATCCATCATTTAGAAAAGTATTACCTTTCTTGTAGGATTTGTTTCAGTGTAGCTAAAAATCACTTAAAAAAACCCAAACCAGTGTGTGTGCAGACAAAAACGCCACACTGGCAATAAACCCAGACATGAATGGCTATAAGTAGATGTTCTTCCAAAATAAATTTGACAAGTGAAGTGACAAAGTTCTGGAAAATATCCAGTATTTGATTATTTAACCCAGATAAATGTAACTGAAACCCAATCTGTACAACTACAGTACCAGAGGTTACTGACTGCTAACCCTGATGTGTTCTATGGAGTACATGAGCTACAGTAACATCAGCCTCTTGGTGCAGGGGCTCAGACAGAAAATAACACTTGCAGTGGGCTGTTTCTCCATCAAAACAAGCAAGCGAAAGAGGTTTCTATTACAGATGAGCTTGTTCAGGGAAAATATGACTTTAATTATGTTGTGTGTTGAAAAGGCTCCTTTGAGTTATAAAGGCTTTTGTGAAAAGCCTTAAGATACATTGCATAGTTGAAGGGGTTTAGCTGTCTATAACAATATATGTAACACAGCATAAGCAGACTGTGTTGATCAATATTAAGTTTGCAAATAGCACAGTTTAAGAAGTATTAATGTATTATGTTACTTAATTTTATCTATTTACATTTGTACAAAGTAAAGCTTTCATCTTACCCTTTTTGCATATATGAACCATTAACCCATGAAGCAATCTTTTTACATAAATATCTACAATTGTCTTCACTTCTGGTCTGAAAGAGCTTTGTAAGGTTGACATTGGTGGTGGCTTGTTGCTAGTCAAATCATTCAGATTAATGTCTTGTTCTTCAGTTCAAACTCTGAAATTTTTAGACTAGAAATAAAATAGAGGAGACACAAGGAACATGAACTTGGCTAAAAGATCTGGAAAAATTCAACATATAATATACAAAAAAAACATTTCAAAATCTTTGCACTCAGGTCTATACATATTGTACAGTGGGTCACATTCCCAGTCTGTATCAATGACTAGTACGAAGGTCTTTATTTACAACTTTCTGTCCCTCTTTCTCTGGTTTTTATTTAGTCTCACTGTCTTTATCGAGCTTCAATGTCCTTGAGGGTGTGAGAAGGAGGCCTCTCTCTCATTTCTGTTGACAGAGGAGTAGTCCTTCTGGGAGACCCAGGCCGAGGTCCCAGAGTAGAAATAAGAGGTGGAGGGGCACTGAGAGCTGCTGTAGGGGGAGTTTTGTTGAGGATGCCATTTTGGTGTCCTGTTGGAGGACTGACTCTGGGGTAGTGCATGCTAGGCAGTCCTGGTGTGATCAAGCTTGGGTGAGGCAGGTGCCCATCCAAGGCGGCGGGGTGAACTGAGTGCAGGCGTGCATGTTCGTAGTCCTCTCTGAGCATGTGCAACCGTTCCCTCTCATCCAGGTGGTTGCCCCTTTCATGCTCACGTCGAGGGTCAACAGAGAGAGGGTGGTGGTGATGGTGGTGGTGATTGTAGTCGTGAGGTTCCCGATCCCTGAATGACCTGTCTGCTTCATATAATCTTGGTGTAGAAAGACGATGAAGTGGGTCATTTCTTAGCAAAAAGTCTCTGCCCAGGGGGTCTCTCCGATGAATGTCTAGCTCTCTGTATGGATCTCTTAAGGGATCTCTCATTGGATCCCAGTGGAAAGAAGGATAGGGGAAACGTTCTCCACCAGGAATTGGGCTAATTCCCATAAACGGGGTCATCATGCGAGTCCTATCCAGGCCACTGATGCTGTTCATGTGATGTATACCAGCTACACCTACAGTCATGGGCATAGACACTAAAGGACTTGGATGGACGTTGGATGTAGATATAGGTGGTGGCTGATCAGATGATCTATGAGTCTGAGGTCCCTCAGGCTGAACATCGTGGTCTTCCTTTCTCTCCTCCTTCACTTTGACTTCATTGCTTTTCTTCGGATTATCGTATGCTGGCTCATTCTTCCTCTCAGCCTCACGGTTTGTAGTACTGTTAGGCCTGGTGCTTTCCACAACGGGGGGCCTAGCATAGGGTGAAGGAACCCTGGGCATTTGCTTAGACTCTTCCACCACTCGACTTTCATGGCTCAGGCCTTCTTTCTCTGAAATATAGTTGTCCTTCACCTTGTGCTCTTCAACATTAATTTCCTTCCGAGATTCGGAGTGATCTCTCTCTCGTTCTTTGGGTTTCTCTTTCTCTCGAACCTCAGGATTCAGATGGCTCCTTATCTGCTCATTTGAGCTGCGATTATGTCCGAGGGAGTTTACTGGATGGATAGGTGCTGGCGAAGGATGGCTGGAGTGTCTTTTCTCAATGCTCTCCCTAGAAGAAAGAGAAGTGTAAAAATGAAGGCATGAGACACTGCAAATACAACAAAGCATCTCAGGTGTCTGATTTATATTTGTTGCTTTGCAGAAAGCTAATAACATGCGCCATTAAATATACTGTTCCTTTTGCACACCCAAACACCAGAAGAACATTCCATCTCTAAGCTAAGCCTATTCTATTATCTTGGCCCAGAAGACAAAGTTCCCCAAAGGTGCTTTGTGAATGAACTGACTGAGATTTCAAACATTGAAGTCCATAGAAGGCTACCAAGTGAATCTACCTCCAGTACATGTTTCTAAGACAACAGCCTTAACTGTTTGCAGAGAAGAAAGAGAAAAATAAAACCATACTAATTTTATCCAAAAAAAGGGATATAATTAAATCCAAATTCCATGGTTAATAGTATTTTACCTACTTCTTCTATTAAGAATACATTTGGGAAAATAAATGATATTTTGTTCAATTGACTTTAAAACATTTCTAGACCTACATAAGTTACTAATTTCTTTTCTCTGTTCTTTTCAATGTTTGAGTTTTCAATGTACTTCTTTCAGTTCAATTGACTTCTTAAATATGAAACCAGAAATCTCTCAAGACACCTGTATTGGCAATCCATCCCTCTGAACAGGCAGGCACTCTGCTCTCGGTGCAAGTGTTTTAATAGAGGTGACCATCACGCATGGCTTATGCACTGACTTTCTCAGTAGAGATCTGTCTACCCTACATGCCCATCATTCAGGCTAGCTCTGAAAACATCACCTCTCTGGAGTCAACTGCTCTTCAGATTTCCCATTTGTAGGCTAGAGCAAGCAGAGAAGGGCCAAGGCAAAGGCATCTCCCTCCCAATGTCAGAAAGCCTCAAAATAGGTGTATTCTTTCCATCTTTCAAACTTACTTATGATGCACAAAAGATCAGAGAATTTTTGTTTGGCAGTGGACAAAAAACTTAAATATGTGAATGGATTCTGTACCGTTTACTTTTCTGGAAGCAGTGGTGACCAGGGGTTGTTACAGACAACCCTAAGGGAAAAAGATTTCCTATTTCAAATGAATGACAGACAACATGCTGCTAAACGCAAAACTGAGGGATAAGCAGTGAGGTCCCTCTGAAGTCCCCACCAGCTCCAGTTGACATGGTTTCTCCTTGGGTTCTGCAGTCTCTGCTTAGCAACGTGTAACCTGAACACGCTTGGATGAGGACAGCAAATTGGAACTCTGGGCAAGATGAGCAATTCTGACTAGCTGAAGGGCAACACAGAGGGATGACTCTGGAGTGGACACCTGCTCCTTCACTTACGTGTTTTCTGCTTTGCTGAACTGACCTGTGTAAGATTTCTACCTGGAGGTACTTTTGGATGGTGAAACTGTAGCAATTACAAAAAAAATGTCTTTGAAAAGGGAACTCTCATTATTATAATCTCACCAGATGTATCTAGACTGACCTGTTAAAACTGTGATTTTATGAGCCATGCCTGAGAGACCTCTGAGAGGCCAGAATGTGACTGTTAGAAAACACTTGTAAGATGGAGCATTTGATACCAGAACTGCCCAGTCTGCACTGAGCATCAACTAACTCCTTGGTATCAGGTTCTGCTATGACCATGCCCTAGCAGTCTGGAATTGTGTCCTGGCTCTCATTTCCCTCCTTTTGCTTTCCACTTGATTTAACAGTTTCCAGATCTGGACACAGTGAGACCAAGTCAAGGCACTCCAATGAAAGCTTCTCAATGTCAAGACTATTTCTTTGACTCTGCTGGGAAAGCAGTGGCTGGACCCTGCAATACCTAGTCTTTTATTCATTTTGCCCACAGGACCAGTTCAGAGGACACTCTCAATTGCTTTATTTCACTTAGAGAGCTCATTAAGTCCTTTAACTGATATTTAATCAACTTTCTATGTAATTGACATACTTTAAATTATGTATAAAATTTAGAGACAGTAACAGGCATTTTCTGTAACTGGAGAAAAATATATGTGCAACCAAAAGAACATATTCCTTTGCCAGTGTCATTCTATTCAATTACAGTGATGGTATTAGATCAAGAGGCTATTGATTATGTAGCTCTCTTAAGTGAACTACATGTAGTTCAGGGGTCAGAGAGGGCATAATTTTTTATACTCAGATTTGTCAAGGGCTCCTTAGGTTAATAATACAGGAACAGTTCTAAGCCTCTGCCTCCACAAAGGAGAAAATTTAGATCATGTTTTCAAATGAACTTTCTACTAAGAGAGGTATGTTTTGAGGCCGTGTGCTACACTGAAACATGCTTATCTTATGCTGAGTATTTTGCCTCATTTATATTGATAAAAGCTCAATAGATTCTTGTGTGGAAATTTTTTAATGCTCTGAGATTACATACACTTAAATGGCATTATTAGTATGGAACTGCTCAGCGACATCTTTTGAACAGAATACCATTGAGAAGGAACAAATCCTATTTTTCACAGCAGCTATTTTTACTGATTTTTTCCTAATGCTGCTGGAATAAGAAAATTCTTAAAGCAAAAAAAAAACCCTTTGTGACTGCAAACAACGCTCCAGGAGAAGGTGGGGACTGAATGAGGTAACTGCAGTGTAATTCCCCAGCCTGTACCTAGGAAAAGTTCACAGATTGTACCTTCATATTATCTAAGCTATCTTGAGGGATTTACCTTATCCCAGCTGAAGGGGGCTGTGGGGCAGTAGCCATGTAGCTTATCCAAGAAGACGAAACAGTGATTCACTGCACTTTACTCCCACACCAAGCTTAGATGGTGAAGAGTCAACTTAAGATACACCTCTGAGGTACCTTTCCACTGATAACAGAAGAAATCTAGATTCCCAGTTCTGTTTGGGCAAATTAAGGTCTTTTGGCAAAAACAGGTAACAAAGATTGGGACCTCAACTAGAAAGCAGGGCTACATCCTCGCCCTGCTGGGTGCCACTCAAGATGCAAGAACAGGTATGAGAGGCTCACAAACTGCTCCAGACAGTACCTACATAGGGAGCATGTCTCCATCAAGAGGTTCTCAGCATCTTCTCCTACAGGCAACAGTGTGAGCATGCTGCAAAGCAGAACTCTTCAGAACCACGCAGATGGATGCACAGCAACACTGGATCAGTGAAAACTGTACTGAACTGGTAGTCATAATTGTGCAGAAGTATGAAGCACAAATGATGCTCATTTGTAAGCTCTCAAATTATTGAAAATAAATATGTTCAGAGCTATGATATGGAGTTTAGGCAATGCCAAAGCAGCTTGCAAGGAATGTATTTTGGAAAGGGATTTTCTTCAGCAGGAACACTTCATAAGAAAACAACAAAACACCAACTGAAAGCATCACATAATTCTAAAGACGATCCATATAATTAGTAACTAAAATGCTTTGCCATTCAAGCCAGTAAAGTTACTCACATGCTTAAGCATTTTGCAGGACAGAATCCCCATTTTGTAACAGCAATTTATTTTGAAGCATTAACACCAGACATGAAAATAATGAAGCTATGCTACCAAACAGAAAATATTCCAATGGAAAATGTAGGTGAAAAGATCTGTAGTTTGACTTGCTCTTCACATTTTACAACAATATAGAAAAGCTCTTCAATGTATTTTTAGAATATCTAATATGTTAGCATAACTTCTTTTAGAAAAGGCTACTAATGCCTATATTTGGGTTAGTGACAGAGAAGTCAGAAAAGCACATCTCCTAAATAGTCTTCTATGGTAAAAAATTAGAAACAAAGAGCCATTATGTAGCAACGTAATGCGCAAACTGAACAGGAAAGCCATTAAGCCAAAACCAAAAAAGCTGAAATCAGCCTCTACATTTTTCAAGGAAGGCATGACACTTGCTGAATGGCAAATTCTTATAATTTGGTACTTAAATGTTAAGAGGAATTGTTACTAAGTTAACTGCAGAATGGGAACAGTCCTGACAAAAAAAATATGACCAGGTTTTACCTTCCATTAACCCTTCCCAGCCTGGACATGTTAGCGTGCATATCCATGTAAAACACTGAATACAAGCTGTGCTTGAAGGACTGTAACAGCAGTGGGTGTGTGTATGGCTTTTTGGAGGGGAATTAAGGTTCATTTAGTGAACTACATGCACTGAAACTTACTGTGGTACTGGAACATGACAGCTGGTGCATTTTACAATTATAATTGTACAACTCCATCAGTGGTGCCTCTGGTCAGTCCATTTTTGAAGAGGCAGGTAGCATTATTTGTTTTGCAGATAGGGTCCAATTTATTAAGTTATTTAAGTATTCCAAGGTGCAGATATGCATCTGATGGACTTTACAGTCCTCTTAATTATCCTGTCAGGCACCTATCTACACGTTAGGTCTTCAGAAGACCTATGACAAGGTGACCCACAAGGTAACAGTGTGTGGGTCTGATTCTATTCTCACTTGACACAGCCTGAACTCTGCTCCAGCAAAGCTACTTCTCACAAACTGCAGTGTTAGTGAGAAGAGAAACAGATGCAGTAGGAAACATCTCAGAAACCTGCATCATCTGTAATGCCTCACGTTGTAGGCAGCGACAGTGTCAGCTCTGCAGGTGTCCCTCTTCTGAAGCTCTGGTTTAACAATGTGCCAGGCTGGGAAGGGTTAAAAGCGGAACAGAGCCCCAAGCTTTGAACTAGACAATTCTTGGAAGTGTTCTTTCGTACCTTTCTTTGTCATCTTTACTAACAGATGAGTCTCGTTTATCTACATCTCTATCTCTGTCATGAGCTGCAGCAGATGAACTGCGCTCCAGCTCTCCTGGCTTCAGCCAGGGCGGAGGGGTCGGGAACGAAGGAGGAGTTCGGTGCAGTCGGTTCCAGGGCTCGTGAGGGTTGCTAAAGCTCTGCATACTGGGGCCATCCTTGTGGCCGAACATTGAGTTGGGTGCTGAAATGGTGAAGTGGAAAACAAAAAGGTTTAAGAAAAAGGTATGCTCTAGTGAAGGTACTTACCAAAACAAGTTTAACAGCACTCAGAGTTAAAATGAATACATATTATTGGGAGCTGGAAAAGGAAAGGAAATTAACAGAGATTCATTAGAGGGTCTCATTCCTAAAAATGGGCAGCTGTTTTAATTCGAAAGGGAAATGCTGTGGATAAAATTGAAAAGGGATGAAGCAGTAAGATAAAAGTGACAATGATCCTTATTCCAAACATTCTGGCAACATCAGGAAATGACCATTATACAGACTATAAATAATGGAACTTGCATTTGAACCTGAACCAAAGTAAAATGTGACCAAAATCATGCCAGATTGGAAGTATGGAGAAAGACAGTGATTTTTAAAAGGATGATCTTTTGTGACTGGCCAAATCTAGAGAAATGTTGATGATCCTGGACAAATAAATGCAGGTTAGTGATCTTTTCCAGGCACATGTCCTGGATTACTGGTGAGAAAGGAAAATAAAATGTCCCATCCACAGCTAGGGATGCTGCACACATTAACTAGCTTTGAACATGCAACAAAACCATCAGAAATTACACAAACTCCTTAGACTCAAAGGTTCTATGTTCTTTTTTCCCCCTTTTTTAATGGAATAACGTAATGGTGACATTTTGCACTATGCTGAACCCAAACTTAAGTAGCTAACAGAAAACAATTTTCTAATGACTAAAAATTGCTGTTATTTACAGGAAAAGGGTCAATTTTCAAATTCTTAGTGGTATGTGGTCTAAACAACTGATAAAAAAAGAAAGCAGATTGTCCCCATCACACAATATCCTGAGTTACACAGCAAAAGGAATTGATAAACAAAGAGGTTACTCACTGACTGTGGGGTTCCCCAGTCCCCCGAAGGCATTACTACCCACTGCAGTGAGGCCGCTGAAGGAAGCAGGTCGATTGAAAGGTTCTGCAAACCAAGAAAGAGCTGCAGCTTATGATGAAGTATGAGTGTGTTATCCAACTGCATTACAGCACAAAAGCTCTGCCTGTGCCTATCAGTAGCTGAACATCACCCTCCCACAACACAGCCGTGACTGGGACATAACCCCCATTTTTTTTAGACAGTATGCTTGGGATCAACTTACTAGGAAAAGTTCCTCTTCAAATCAAAACAAGATGTTAAAGTAGACCCAGTATTAAGGCCTGCACTTCAGCATAAGTATCTAATTCATTTAAACCTGCAAACATCTCCATATTTATTTCTTTTTATTCCAATTCAATACTATGCGCTTTGTCAAGAAATGTCCCTGGCTAGCAAGACTATTATTAATTCTGGCAACTGTGCTCCTAACACCTCCAGGCCATGTCTCCTAAACCATAGACAGGATATAAATAAAATGTCCTATTATACTGGTGTATCATGCTGACCTGAACATTTTGTATTTCTCTTGATATTTGTTGCTAATACCATATGGAAAACTGCACTGAAAAGTATGGGCAAGTCATGGGAAGCAAATTTTCTTCCCACTTCATTCTGAGGAAGTCTAACCATTTTGATGAAGCTACTTCTGATAATTGGTATTTAGGAAGACCAAACCTAGTGTTTTCTATAGGCAGCTAAGGGCAGAATGATAAACCTCCAATATGTCTGCTGTATCAATTCTGTGACCCTCCCAAACCCTTCTCCATGCAAAATAAAATACCAGCTTAGAGTCTTCATTTCAGATGATCCCACAGGCAGCAGATCACCCTGGTACAACATCAGTAACTTGGGTACTTGTGGTTTTAACTGCGCATTCACTGATTTTCACTAACAGATACATTTGATGCCAGATCACAAGATTCTAAGGCTACATTTCCCACTCACTTAAATGGAAAAGCAGACAAACTAAATAGGAATTGAGGAAAGAAACATCCCTATGAACTGAAGCCTTAACCTTACAGCATTTTTTCCTGACTTGGTTATAAACATGACTACTGTGAAACCTACCCAGCCCTGTCACTCTGCTCCTCTAACATCCAGATGTCCTCAGAAGCATTTCAAAACATGCTGTCAGTGATACTATGATGTGTAATTAGACCAGCTACTTGGCTAATGGCTAAAACGTGCAATAAGTAAAGATTTAGAAGGCAAGATAGTCACAAATGTCTCCACATGGAAAACCTTCAATGATCTCAAAAATCAATGCATGTTACTTCTGCACTGTATTCACTCCTAGTTGCAAAGAGAACATACCTAAGTGAGCAGCTGGGTTGAGGAAATTGCTGTGGTGAGGTGGTGGGCCAAAAGGGGTGCCGGCTGGATGACCCCCACCTGCCAAAACAAAGCAGAAATGGTCAAGTTCTACCAAAAGCTCAGCAAGTGACTCACTGTGCCCTGGGCCTGACCATCAGCTCTTGAATGGCAGCTCACATCAACAGCGATTGCTGTACACTGGGCAGGGCACTTGGGTCAGGATCTTACAAATATCACTGCTTTTCCAAACAGAAATTCCCAGTCAGAATACAAGGGGTAGGGGGAAAACGTTTTGGTATGGGTTAAAACCCCAAAGCATGTGAAATACAACTTGTTTCCAACTTGTCATCACCTCCATGATGCATTAGACATCACTGTGTGAAGAAATGTTCCTCCATATACTACCTGTATGGCATTTCAGCAGGTTGGGCTTTTTCCAACACAGAGAATAATTTAAAATATATTTATCAAATAGACTAACAGCCTTGGCATGTATTCAAGAGAGCATAAGGGAAATTTCCTTTTAACATAGGAAGGATGAGCATTTTAATGAGCGTGCCACAAGGAGATTTCACTTCTCAGTACTCACTGGCTGTGGAGAAGAGAGTCGAGGGCCGGGCCAGGTCATGGGGATGGTGGATGGCTCCAAAAAGGCTGGGACCTGGTGGCCTGCTCAGGAATTCTGGTTTCAGGCCAAAGTCCAGCTTGTGCGGATCAGATTGCATCTGTTTCTGAAATATAAGAGCAGCATTTGGAAGAGACTGTCCTATACAACAGGAATAAAAGGCACTTTCAGAATGATGTGGTTATAGCAATTTATTCATACTAACTCATGTTTTAAGCAGAATATTAGCTTTTGGACGCTGAGCATAGGTGAACAGCTGTTTTCCTGGAAGGGAAAAGGCAGAGAAAGAAAATCTCAGGCTCCCAATGCACATTTCTCAACCAATCTCAACTATGTTTCACATATGCTCACATCCATCCATCCCTCTGGAGCAAAGCATTTCATCTCAGACCTGACTTAAAGAACACACATAAAAATCTCTGAAGAGACCTCAGAAGTTGGCTTAGCTGTAAGAACAGGTCTGCCTTAAAATAGTAAGATGAAAGGTGAAGACGAATGTTAGTTTCCATCTGGTTCTGGGTGGGCATGCCAGTTACAGCTGGGCGAAAGCACCAACCACAGCAGAGGCAGCTTCCAACTGCCCTCTTCCCCCTGTAACAATCCCCTGCCAGACAGTGGATTCCAGAACCACTGATTTCAATGTGAAGCTGCAGTTAACACACACTTGATGCAGTGTACCTTCATAACCTCTCAAGCTGCAACCGAGCAAGAGAAGGGCTAACATGAATCCAATTACAGATGAAGTATGGTTGAGTCGAAAGAACTTAAGTCCCATTCTGACTACTTCCATTCCAAACTTAAAGCACTATTACTGTGGATATCAGAAGTAGCAGCTTTCTTTGTTAATACTCTGAGGTAGCTGTATTGTTAATGCTAAGTAAATGAAGGATGGGCTCTTCTTTGTGCCATGGACTAATTTCAGTGGTCCCTACTTTAGTAGTTTTAGAGGATGAAGAGGAAAACCAAATTCTTAATTCCCTGTGCTGCCAGAACTCCCCAAACACAGCTTGCTGATTAACTGTGCAGGTCAGCTGAAAAGATTTAGAAATGGGCCACACTGAATCAGTAGATCTTAACAGTCATTCTGCAGCATTTACGCTTTATAAATCAGTGTTTAATACTGTGCCAGCTCAGAGTCCAGACCATTCCAGTGATATAAATATGTGTATTAAAAAGTTACGACCACATTCATGTGCATGCCTAGTAGCTGTTTTTCAAGTGCTAGTAACATAGTCTATGTAGCTATGAGGACCAAAAAAAACCAACAAAAATAGTTTTAGCAATGGTTTAGAGTAATGGTCGGCAAGAATATTGATATGGAAAAGATGGCCAAGTGAAGGACATGCTTTTAAAGAAGTTCAGAAACATGCCTCCTTTGAAGCCTGAGTGCCATATTCCTATGCTGTGCATGGACTTTGTCACTCTCTACAACTACCTTATAGGAGATTACAGTGAGGTGGAAGCTGTCTCTTCTACCAAGTAACAAGTGACAGGACAAGAGATAACAGCCTCAAGCTACTTCAGGGAAGGTTTAGATCGAGATTAGGAACAATTCCTTTCCCCGAGGGTGCTCAGGCATTGGAACAGGCTGCCCAGGGCAGTGGCAGAGTCACTGTCCTGGAAGTGTTCCCAAACGATGTAGATGAGGCTCTTAGTGACATGGTTTAATGGTGGCCTTTGCTCCTGTGTGGGAGTCTGACAGCCTATGGGCGCATCAGCCAACTCGCCTTACTGATTGCAGACCATACCTAATGTTCTGATTTAATTGAGACAGTGAAGTACATTTCCCAATTACTCTTGAAATTATTATCACGCACAGCTTCAAAAAGTCAAGGAACATCCTTTCCTGTACTTCTGGGCTTTATTCCTGGTTTTTAACATGCAAGATAAGAAAGTATTAGGTAAAAGAAATGGCTGCATGAAAATGGCATTTATGAGAAGTTATAAATACACAGGTATGACCTCTCTCTGAATATCAAATCAAGGAAGATTCAAAGGACATAGATAGCATGGGAATAATAATTTCATTTCAAGAAAATACCTTTTCAATAAAATAAGAAAAAGGACATATAACACTTGAAGTCTATAATCTTGTCTTTTTTGATAATGGGAAGATGAATGAAGATCGCTAGCAGGGGAAACATAAGGAAGCAGAGAAGAGAGATATGTCTACTGCAGCAAATTAACCTGTCAACCTTGTTTAAAAGGGTTATTTTTAAACTCTATTAGCTGCAGGTTTTAGTAGCTGTTCAACATCTTCATATTCCTATAGCACTACCTCATACAATTCAACTGCATGCACAGACTGCAAAGTGTAATGGACTCCTTGTTAACTGTACTTCCCAACACAAGCTATGGACTCCTGAAGTACAAGGATGAACAACAAAGAGCACCAGCCTTCCCTGACCTACTGAACAACTGCAGGAGCAGCACAGAATTGTCACTGGCAAATACAATGAAAATACTGTAAAGGGAAAGAAACCTTCTTCAGAGTCCATGTACAGTGAAAATGCAGTTTTTTCCAGTAAGACAGGAAATAACCTAACTATTAGAATAAATTATTTGGTTTTCTCTGACCTCTTTCAGCAGAGTCTAAACTGGCCATGGCCCTTACCCTTGAATTCTCAAAGCATGTATAACAAAGAAAAGCTTCAGTGCAATGAGAGTGTCTGGATAACATTACCCCATCTGAGAGGCTGTGTCTGTCTGACCAGCCTAGACACGCAGAGGTGCCAACCTCCAGCTATGAGACAGCTTGGGAAAAAGGCTGACGGGAGGCTGTGCACCCACGCTGGATGAAGCATCTTAGGGACAAGCAGGAAACTTCCTGTGCCCTCTTCTGTCTGTGTACACTAAGAAGAGGAACGGGTTACACATGCTCAGCTTCTCCAGGCTTAAAAAAAAAAAGTCCGATCTTGCTACATTTGTGTCCTCAGCCATAAATAAAAGCAGTATTATAGCTCACAGGCACACCCATTTAGCTCTTTCTAGCTACAAACCAGTGGTTGTCAACTAAGATCTGGTGTCCTTGATACAAGCTAGCACACACATTCCTTTGAGACCCTACATTTATGTTTTTAATTCTGAGACACCACCTCTATGAAGTGGAGGGTTACACTATGCTGCATACAGTTACTTTAACAAGGCATTAGCTATGGCACAGAACTGCTAACAGAGGCAAACTCTTCCTCACACCGGTTTGCCCTGTGCCCCTTGTGTGAAATTGAGGCATGCCCAGAAGACTGACCTTGACCTTCTGTTGGTGATGGTATATCTGCCAGGCGATGTGGACATGCATAGCGCACCACTTTCCTGGTTTCTGGAAAAAACAAAGGGATACAACATGAATCCGTAACTTTCAAACACTATGATGCTGTTACTCCAATTCTAGCAACTCTTGTCACCTCTCAGCACAGCCTGTTTTGGTCTAGGGGTTCTCCATATCAAGATAATGGAAGCACAAGGTCTCCTTCAGTCCTGCTCCATCCTCTTGGGAAACTAGGCATGCAAAGAATTTGTCTCTTCCTAAGCAGTTTCTCTGGATATCCAGGAATGCTCCTGGTCCCTTTTCCTCTCCAAATAAACTCATGCTCAGGTTTTATACACTTCTGTAATCTTCTGATGCCACTGGCTAAGAATGCAGCTTGTATTGCTGAAATCAATGCAACCATCTCCCAGTCAGCAGCTGCTCTGCATGGCTGGATTGCTTCATAACTGTACAGGGAGTTCATTTCCCAATGCGCAGTTATTCCAAGACCAGTTTTTTCACCAAAAGGTGAAAATGGAAGCACTTTCAAACATTACTCTGGGTTTCAAAATGAATCTGACTCCCTCTGGATGAGCTTTAAGGTCCCTTCCAACCCAAACCAGTCTGTGATTCCATGACAGGGGATCCCAACCAGGGTAGGTGTTTAGGATTTGGCTCAGGAGACTTTCTAAGCCAGCACAACAGGAGGATTATCAACAATAGGGTGGCATGAGAACAGAAAACATCTTTGTGCCTTTTCCTCAAGTGACCAGAAGATGCATGAGAAAAAGGACTGACCACACTGCTCAGCAAACAGGGTGTAAAGCACTGAGCTGGAACACAGCACTGCTCTGTAATGAGTCTGCTGCTCTGACCCGGGGGGGACTGAGACAAGCTTGACAAACTGTATCACAAGAAGATTTCTTACCCTCAGCATGGGCCTGAACGGATCTGTCAACTGTGAAGAAGAAATGACAGCTTGGTTACATGCCTGTCACTCAAACAATCGCTCTAATTAACAAATTTGTATTGCTTCATTAAGAGATGAAATTAAAATGTTATCATTTTACTTTCAAATGAAGCCCTTTTGGATAATAATTAGTCCTCAGCCTCCGTATCTGAGCCACTCTCCCTCCCCCCATAGCTGTTGTACCCAAGTGTTGACAAGCAACTAAACAAGCCTCACACAGAGCGCTCTGTCCTCTGGCATCAGCAGTAATTTGTTGATTTAATGCTACAGAAATGGCTGGATAACTGCTCAGATGAACAACACGAAGCTACCCTTTGGGCAAACTTCTGCTCTCATCTGTCAAAGCTGCTCGCCTTGCGAGAAGACTAGGGAGTGGACAGGGCCCTTCTTCACAGGTGTGGTCCCATGAAGTGGGTTGGAACGGGCAGGAATGTGTTTCAGATGTACACCTGCAAACCAGGGACTGCATCCGCTCAATGGCTAGGGCATTATCCTCTGAAGTGTGCCTTCAAACAGCCCTTCCTGAGTGCTTGTCTGCTGCATTTTCTTTCATAAGTGGGCTTTGCCTTCAGTATTTTTCATAGTGCAGCAGATGCTGGTAAACAGGGGGTGTATAAAACTCCAATTTTCTCATTATTATTCTTTTATGTAGCCTGCTTTTTGGGGTTAGATTAATTTCTTCTTCACCTTTTTTGCTCATATTTCACCAATTAATGCCAGAAAATCAATTCTATTTATTATTTCTCATTTCTTTTGTATTTTCTTTATTGAAATGTGATACTATAGAAGATTTATAGCTGTAAGAAGTACTCTGCAGATGCAGTGATGGCTCAATACATCAGCTTGAAATAATCAAAACTACACTACCAGTTGCAAGGGAGCATAAACCTCAATGACTTTATGATCTTTTCAATCAGACAGAATGGAAAAAAGAAATTGGGGTTTTTTTAGTATGAGCAAGCTAAAGTACTGGAACTTGGCATCTCCCAAAGAAAACCGCCCTGCTGTGCTTCAAAGTTCAGCCATACCCACAAAAGGGGTTTTTTAGAGAAAGCTTCCAATTGCTTTTGTCAGACTTCTGCTAAAAATACAACTGCCCGATGTTTCTCATCACAAACAATGTATATTCACTCAAACACCCAAACAACCCATGGGCATTCACAAAGAGCAGAAAAAAGCTGAGGCCAAGTGCTGAGACAATAAATGCTGTTCACACAGGCTGGAACCTGAAAATCCAGAGGCACCAAGTGATCAATAAAGTGCATCCGCATTTCACTGGTGCAATCAATGATACAGGAACCAAGGGAATAACTGTCGTTACCCACATTCAAAACAATTAAAGACTACAAACATAAATTCTGAAGAGAATTTATACATCTCTACATTGGACTTTCATGTGTTCCACCCTGGGCTTAGGGGGGTACCTGCTGACAGCAAGGAAAGAGCTCTTCCACTGCACAGCGTCTACTGGCTCTTGCTAATGATGAACAGAAGGATTATGACTTAAATTGTTCACATACAACTTCTCTATTTCTCACTGACTTAAACAGTCCAGGCTAAGCTTTAGTTTTAAGATGTTAGTTTGGACATGTTGAGGGTGGCAGCTCTAGCATTAAAGGCTTTCAGAAGGAAGAACTTTACAGAGAAGAACGTAACATTTTATACAGACCCGTGGATCTTTCTGTAGAAGTGTATGTGGGACAGTTCCAGGTCTGGCTGCAACATCAATAGGATTGGAAGTCTAGAAATACCACAAGGAATGATAACATTAATGAGGAACACAACACATAACAGCAGCAGGAAGTGAAAAATGATACTTTAACATTTGCCTAAGCAATAAAGATAAACTTTGGAATGAAGGTAATTATTATAATACACTTATTATTATCTCAATTTTCAAACTTTCATTTTCCACCAACTTTCCATTACTTTAATCCAAAACACATGAGGCAACAGTGACTGTTAACACTGGAAAATACACTATCAAAAAACGATTAGCAACATATTTATGACATGGCAACTAAAGCCGTATTTGGAGGACCAGCTTGTGCTCTGCTCCTTATGGGCACTGCATTGAAGTGGCTGAAGCTGCTAACCTGACTGTCAGCATACAAAGCATCAGTCAGTCTCCTCAGTCACCGTGCAAGGGTCTGCGCTCCATCCACAATGAACTGTTACCATACAGACAGCAGAAAAAAACAACATCCAGTTGACAAAATGAAAGCTTTTCCCATGATTTGGATGTAAATATTCAGCTAATGTAACAAAATGCAGCTTTGTGGGGAAAAAAAACCACAACCAAAACCCTACATTTAGACAGAGCTTCTTCCTACATTAAAATGAAGGAAAAAAGAAATCAGCTCCAGTGTAACTAACAATTAAGTAACAGAGTTGTTAACAGTCTGATTACCATACATATGAAGAATTCCACTAATGAACTGCAATTTACATATTCAGTCATTATAGTGGATGGGCCAATTTAAGAAAGAAGGTGTCTTCTCTGCAGAAATTTCAGTCCTGATTTCAGTCTTTAGTTGCAAAGACTACAGACGACAGAGTATGATTTCCTCCCACTTATAAATCAAGAGTGACTTCATGAAAACAAAAGGGAAAAAAACTCAAGCTCATCATATTTATCTATACTAGCTACCACAAATGAGAGGAGAACTAAATCAGTGTCTTGCATTGTGGTGGAGCTGTGAGATAATTATGGAAATGAGTAAACAATAATGATCATGAGTTCTTAAAATCTTGATTATTACATGATCTTACATTAATGCACACGGAGAACTAATTATATTGCTTCTAAAGTTAACGATGCCATTCTGGAGTTTTTTTAAATGCATGTAGACACATTGAGCAGCTCTGCTTTGGAGCCAGCTGAAAGAGCTGGGCTGGTTCGGCCTGGAGAAGAGAAGGCTCCAAGGAGACCTTAGAGCAGCTCCCAGTGCCTAAAGAGGTTACAAGAAACCTGGAGAGGGGCTCTGGACAAGGGTCTGTAGGGACAAGACAAGGGGGATGGCTTTAATCTGCCAGAGGGGAGACTGAGATGAGCTCTTAGGCAAAACCTCTTCCCTGTGAGGGTGCTGAGGCGCTGGCACAGGGTGCCCAGAGTAGCTGTGGCTGCCCCATCCCCAGCAGTACTCAAGGCCAGGTTAGACGGGGCTTGGAGCAACCTGCTCAAGTGGAAGGTGACCCTGCCTGTGGCAGGGGAGATGGGACTGGATGAGCTTTAAGGTCCCTTCCAACCCAAACCATTCTAGGATTCTATGACTCAAAGTATCTGAATCTAATGAGAAATAACCTCTCTTTGTAGTAAGTTTCGGAAAAGCCAATTGTCCTCTGTGGAATTAGGCTGTAACTCAAGATGTCCACTGCTGCAGAATCTGAGCCACATGCTAACCCTAAACCTAACCCAGCTCACACCATCCATGTATTTGAGCAGTTATACCAGTAATTCCCTTCTTACCTTGGGCTGAAATGCTCCCTGTAGTGAGCCAAAGGGGCCGGTTGGAGGAATCATGGGAGGAATACCTGATACAGCTGGAGGATAGGAGTGAAACAGCTGGAACAGAAAGACAGAAGAACATAAATACAAGCGCATATCAAAAAAAAAAGACAGGAGGTTGAACAAGACAGGGAAAACATTCTTGCATAATATTAGGGAAAATGGTACATGGAGAAAACTGAGAAGCATTGAAGAGTGATCTCATCACAACAATGTTAGTTAAAGCAGTCAATGAAATGTTGACAAATGTCATGATGTTTAGAGCTTAAAAGCAGTTTCAAACTCATAAAGCCAGCAACCTGTCCCCTGTATAAGGCCATCAGAGCATAAGAGAGACTTCATTATTCAATTATTAATTCTTAAATTGGATAGAGTTTTTAAATGGCTTCAGTTTGCAAGGCAGTTCAAGAGAAAAGGCAGAATACTGAGCCAAGGGAGATACAGAAATCTAGTGTTCAGTGGAAGAAAACCCTGACGAGTTCTAGGATATTGTACCATTAAAACTCCATTAGTACATCAGGAATTTAATAGTATATGTAGGAAATGAGGAAAACACGCACAATTCATACTTCATTAGCTTGTCTGAGAGGATATCCTGCCACAGCTAAGATTAACAGAGACAATCTGATTTGTTCAAATTACTGAAACGAAATATTAAGGCTGATATTCCCCCCATCTCCCAAACTTAGGATCCTTTTTTATCAAGACAGACTACTAAACATAAAGCAGTGCACATCTCCGCTGACCTCCCTGATCCCAATGTATCTGTTCTAAGAGAATTTAGACAAAAGTCCAACCAGCTGTTCTGTACTAATGCAGAGAAACACAAGGGAAACAAGCAAGTAAATGAGAACATCAAATTGTATCTTCTCCCTGTGGTCCGGCTGCGTATCATACTCATAGTGTAACACAGATACCTTGCCCAATTCCATGGAAAATGTTGAGATTATACACAAAACTGCTGTCTTGGGGACTCAGAGCATCACACCCCAAAGATGTTCTCACTGAGAAGGCTCAGGATCTAAGAGGGAATGGCTACTAACTCCACTGATATTGCACCCAAAAACCTAAAGGGGTTCTCTGTCCGAACAAAATTCACCTCTCAACACAGCTGACCAAGGAGCAATCTACTGTAGGCTACTTTTAAGATCAAAATAAATGAGTTAATGGCCAACTGAACAGAAGCAGGACTGGGCAAAGACTGGCCATGTGGAGAGGGCAAACACTGGGAAAATCACATCCCAGGGTAAATCTGTATCATAATGTTTTGATGAATTTGTTTACCCTAGGCTTTTCCTAAACATTTTTCTTTCCATTTGCTTATGTTGGAAGCTCAGATTCATATTATGTGTACTGAAAGCTGAAAAACTATTTCAGTATTTTAGAGACACCGGAAGTTTTTCACTGTTTAAAAGCATGGTATTGAGTCTCCTTCCATTCATATTTCTATTGTTGTTCTTAATTCTATTTAATTTGGACCTGCTCCAATCAATGATGCAGAAAACATTTTGAGATTAGTTGACACTGAACTGTAGGCATTTGAGAAATCATTAAGAGACACATGTCCTCATTTACAATAACTTTTAATGAGTAAAATGTGCTTTAAATCCTCCAGATCTTCTACATTTAATTCTGTGTGTAATGGACTAATTCCAAACGATGGGAAGAGATGTAATATTGACTATTCTATTGGCTACGACAAACGAGTGCTTTCCTTGGAGTTTTATAACAACTGGTGAGTTAATCAAATGTGACCTTTCCCCAAGGTCAGAATTATTAATAAAATATAAATATGGAATCTCCAGGATCTCTCTGTATCAGTTCAATTCCCCCAGCTTTCCAAAGACATCTTTTACAGTGTTCCCTTTCTCCCCAGCATCCCTTCTTTGAGCAGCATTTTTCCCTTCTAGCTTTCTTCAGGGGACAATGCAGCAACCACAGCTTTCATGTGGTCGTGTGTATTTTAGTGTCAAACTACACCTGGCATTAACTGTAGGTAAAAGTAATGCCTCACTGTGCTACAGTAAGCCCCCCTCCAAGAGAAACAACTGAAAATCAAAGACACCAAGAAAGGAAACTGTTTTAAAACTCTACAGCAGCTTCTCTGTGAGCTGCATTCCCTGTTCTGAAGTAAACTGATTTTAACTCTCAAATAGACCTTGTTCTACAAAGTTCACTTTGAAAACATTGCCAGAGTTTTTAAAGTGTCTGAATTTGTGGCGTGGAAGCCACTGAAAGTGTGATTTTTGATACTGCAGCTGCTCAGGACACTGCTGCAATCAGTTCCTCTGTCACCTATCAAATCTGTGGTCAGACCGGAAGAGGTTACTGACATACCCTGGCTAGTATGGTTCTGCTGTAGTTTAAGACAGACATAATCCAAGGTAACCTGTAGCCATCACATTGATCTTCAGGTATTAGCTTGCTACATACCCATCAAATGTAACAGTGATTATTTTGCAAGCAGTTTGCAAGGACAAACCTTTCCTGAAGGAAAGGCAGGGGAGATACAATGGAAGGGATCTCTGCCAAGTTCAAAAACATGGCCCACTGGGTAACAGAGAATAACATGAAGCCTTTTCTAGCTTTAAAGGGGTAATACCATGACCTTTACAATTCAGGTAGCTGCCAGATTTGTAACAGATCCTGTCACTGAATGTGAAAAGCATATACAGTTGGAGACTTTAGCAATGTTTCATGTCAATGTCTGTGCTTCATTTGTCTAAAATCCATTTACCTATATTCCATGACTGTGTTCTTCCTTGAATTAACATGCCACATGAGTAGTAATATATCTTTTAAAACCACGTAAAGCTCAGCAAGTGTGCAGTTTTGAAAACAACGATGCAAATGGGCAGCATTACCCTTTTGAGCAAAAGTGATTAGCACAGACTGAAATGTTTGCCTAATACTCCTAGTGCTCTGATCCTACAAACACTCAACACAGTTAAAGTTACTCAAATGAGGTATCAGAAATTAATAGGACTATTCACGTGTACTACAGGGAGGAGTTTTTAGCTGGAACTGTGTTTAAAGAGGACAGCAGAAAGCAACACACTATCATTTTAACCAGTTTTGTTTGCCCAGTTCCACTTCTAAGCAAAATCAACACATAAAGCCAAGTGCTTTGCAGATTTCTGAGTGCTGATGCAGTACTCCTTCTCTCATCAAAATATCACAATTGGATGTAGAAATTCTTGCCATAAGCAACCAGATCCCTGGCTCTGCCAATCATATGAAGGAAATACAACCTATATTTCAGCAGCAAATGAATCAGTAGATTTAAACTCTCAAGAGCAGAAGCTTGGCAATTAACCAGAATACTAAAAATCAGTTCATCTCAATACACAGCATTTTTGGTAGTTCTCAGATGAACTTGTCTAGTGCTTAGCTGGATTCATATTGCTTTTATCAAAGAGAGCTTTCAGAACATAAGCCAGTGGATCAGATGCGCCTTTGAAATATGAAGAATGAGACAAGTTTTGAGATTTTATAAAACAAAATATATTAGGAAAACGATCATATTACCTATCCCTGAAGGATTTGTATGATAGTTTGTAATTTCATTTCAAGTTTCTTAGGAAGATCAGTCTAAGGGTTTGTGGCACAACTGAAACACCATGATGAAATTACTGCTCTCTCCTGCTTCATGTAACAGTCATCTCTTCTGCCTCATCTTTTTCACATCAAACCTGTTTTCAAATGGTGTATGAGCAAGAGATCTTTTGATTGGAAAAGCTGATACTGCATCTTAATCAGAAACAAGCACCATGAATGCAAGCCTTCAAAAGCCAAAGCGACCAAAAACAGTAATGGTAAATCCTGGAGTGATGATTAGGGAGAGATTCGACACTGTGCTGCTGACTGAGTGGTGATCCCAACCCACCACAGAAAAGCAGTTAAGTCAGTTTTAAACAGAGTAGTAAAACTCACACTGTGACGGTAGAAGGGGTCAACTTTTGTAGGGTATTTGTCAAACTGTAAAGGGATCAAAGCACAAACTAGTTACTTTATATTTCCTTGTTTAGCTCTGCTGGTAAAAATAGAAGGCTACTTCTCTATTTGGCAACCAACAGAGAGGTAAAAATATGCAGAAAATTAAGTTTCCAATGAAACTGTCAGGGATTTTTCTTTCTTTGAAGTAAACCAAGGTCTTTATGAGACAGGGAGAAGGAGGCACCAGAGTGCACCACTCTAAGCACTGGCAAGCCCCAAGCATGAGCGCTGCTTCAGCCCCTGTGCTGCCTCCAGAACCTACCGTAAGGAAGGGACAGCCCTTCTCCTGCCCAACCACACCTGGGCAGCAACGTCATCCTGCCCCAACAACCTGGCAAATCTGAAATGTTTGTAATAAAGAATAGAGTTGTGCTCTACTTATCCTCACATTTCTGCCTGGGGTACGCACCATGGGCGGTGCTGGCGTCGGCATGATGGCAGTGGGTGGGATGGCGTGCGGGAAAGGTGTGAAGGTGTGCTGGTGTGTGTGTTGGTGTGTGTGCTGGTGCTGGTGCTGGTGTTGGTGGAACTCGGTCCTCAGGTACGGCGGTGGGCCCAGAGAGGCCCCACGGTCTGCGCTCTGCGAGGCCAGAAAGCGTGTGTTTAGTTCCTGACGGAGGAGATCTTGTTCTGGAACACAAACAGTAAAACAACCCCCTGTAAGCTCAGGGACTCTCACAGACCTCGTGCCACTTATTGTTTGCTGGCTGCAGTAGCAATGCTGTGTGTAAAGCTTCCTGATCATAAACTATATCCCTATACAAGGGGAAAAAAGCTCCCTGGATCTTCCCCAAAGGCCTGAGAGGAAGAAGAATGTCTCCATCCCTCTTCTCTCATCATGTCTGTCTTCACTACAGCATTCTTCTGAGCATTAACCTAAGGGTTCTCCCTAAACACAGGCATAGTCCTAAACAGGTGAGGAGCTTGAGTGAGTAAACATCAAGTGATTACTTCTTCCCTTAGCTCCCTTTCAGTGAGCTGGGAGGAGCAGACATGTTACATCTCCCACAAAGTATAAAGGAGCAGTTTTCTCCACTGATAAAAATCACTACATCTCACCCCTAAATACTGCACGTACATGAGCTCAGGACCACTGTGTGCGCGGCCACAGGAGACCCTCCCTCTAGGCAGGGAAGCAATGCTAACTGCAAACCACAACCACAGTGAAGAAGTTTGCTAAGGGAGTCACATATCCTCTGTGGGCACGTTAGGAACTCTAGTGTGTTCTTACCATGGAAAGAACACACTCATGGAAAAATCACAGGCCTCCAAAAATACTAATTCCCAGGGTAGAAGAAATGTCTTGGGGTATGTGTAGGTGTTCTTTAGCTTTGATATCCCTCCAAATCATTCGGCAATGAGTATAGACTCCACACAACCAACTGCCTTCATCAAATGGCCTGAAATTAATTACTCTGACTAAACCCAGAGAACTGGTTTCCCACTCACACTGTGATCTGCCAGCCTCTCACCTGAGTAAGTGCTCCCAGCAGGGTGTCCTGGTACCTGCAGCGTCCCCGACGTCAGTGGTGGTGGAGGAGGCAGGGCCGTAGGAGGGGCAAACATATTGGGGTGATGTGGGTGAGCAGGGGGCTGCAGGGCGGGTGTGAAGGTGTGCAGGGGGCTGTGGCTGGGCAGAGACAGGGGGAACGGTGATGCTGAGGGGTGGTGGGAGATGTGAGGAGGAGGGGCCTGAGTCTTGGCAGGAGTGCTGCTTCTGCTGCTGCTGTTAATGAGAGGAAAAGCAATTGAGCATTGCGTGGAAGAGGGAAAAGCTCCAAACATACACATCTACAACCCCACCAGGCTATGCTCAGCTCATGTGAACACATTACTAATGTCAGTTATATATTACAAATTCAAGTTGCTCTTCTACTTTTCTAGCAACACCGAGATAGTCTTTTCTCCAAACATCTGCTTTTACTTCCTATGGCCTCTCCACACCAAAACCCGAGAGACACTCTCCCCCGCTACAAGAGGTTGATATTCTGTCCTCCACCAACACAGGAATGACACAGAAAGGAATGATCATCCCTCTGCATTCATTACTTAATTATCAGGTCCTTTCTACACGACTGCTTCTGATTCATGTTTTCAGGGAAATGAAGCTCAAAATCAGTGATCACTGCATTAATAACGATTTAATTTTTTCCCCTATGACTTAGTAAGATGAAAAGCTGCAGAAAATGTGAAACAAAGCTGAGAAGACAAATAAATACAAGCTTCTTGTGCAGTCAATGCCTCTCTACCTCCACAACAGACAGAGATAAGACGAGTCAGCAAAGTATTTGTGATTACACTGGTTGCAATTCTTCAGGTTTCACATCCTACTAATGAGTATTTAAAATATATTACCTAGTGCTTAATTCTACTTGTCATTATTTCAAGTAACAACATGCTGGTATTGCAGAGGTTTTGAAAGACAAGCAATACCAACTTGGTTAAAAAAAAAATCAAAGCCTTGAACACCTCCCAGTCTTCAGTGAAACCATGAAGCAACCATAATGCTGGTTCACCAGGTCTTGGAACCACCTGCCTGCTGGATTTGGGGAAAGACAATCTTGTAGTGGCAGCATTACTCAAGAGTAGGGGAGAGCTGAGGTCCCTTCTCACAGACACCATGGGCTCCTATGAACATGTGTCTCTCTGGTTAACTTTGTCACACCCCCAATAAAAGCTGAGGTTTATCTCACTACAGCCATGTGAAGAGAAAAATACTGCAGACTGCAGCGTGTCAGCAGTGAGGAAAAAATTCAGCTTTAAAGTCACCAGGCCAACAGGAGCTGTGCCACACTTCTCACTCCAGGGCATGTCTGTAGTTGGAGAAACAGAAGTCTTCAAGGCCAATTGGGAGGCGTTTTGAGCAACCTGGCCTAATGGAAGGTGTTCCTGCTTATGGCAGGGTATTGGAACTGAATGATTTTGAGGTCCTTTCCAACCCAAACCATTCTATGATTCTGTGATCACCACCAAGCAGGGAAACAGCACGGGGGATCAGCGCACATGCTGTTCTGTTCACTTACCTTAAGCTGTTGAGGCTTAAACTGCTGCTGTTATAGGCAGAGAGTGGCTGCGAAAGGCTCTGCGAGGCTGGATGCGGCTGCACCGGGGGCAGGTTGGGGTGCGCTGGCTGCACCGGTGACTGCGGCCGCGGTGGGTGCTGTGTTGGTGGCTGTGGCACTGGCAGGCGTGCGGCTTCCTCCGGCACTGGCGGCTGTGGCACCGGCGCTGGTGGGGCAGGAGCCTCCGGCCGTGGGGCCAGTGCAGAGCTGGGGCACAGTGCCTCGGGCTGTGGCTCCAACTGTGGCTGTGCCAGAGGCTGGCTCACCTGAGGACAAGGGTCTTTAGGCACCACAGGCTCAAGTATTGGGTCTTTGCTGCTGTCCTGGCTCTTCTCTTGGCTTCTTTCTAATCCTGATATTTTCGGGACAGCTGGTCCCCTAGCACCAGGGTCATCATTTTCAGCTAGTGCACTGACTCCTAACTCTTTATCTGCAACAACAGAAGAGAGAGAAAACAGTTACATGAGCAGCAAAATGAGCAAAACTGAACTAAGTGGTGTGCCAGAGGTGCACTCCAGGCAGCTCCATGTCGTTTTCATCAAGGACTGTGCCAACGTGAAACCAAATCAAATCCAAACTCACTTCCAGCAGCATCCCTAACCCTCAAGTCTTTCCCCTAATACTTCTATTATAACATAAGGAGGAACTTTCTGACTGTCTTCATTAATACACAAAAAAGCAAGCACAGTGCAGTGGTTCAAACTCTTGAGGCAGAACCTCCCCAAAATCCCCATCTCTGACTGCAGGAAAATATCAGGAGGGTTGTCCTCTGCTTTGGTCTGTCTCTGTGGCACAATACACACCGGTCCCTCACACTTGCCTCCTGGGCCTGCTCTCCTATGGATCCATTTCCCAACTTTCCTCTGCAATGATGCAAGAGCTTCATAGATTTTAAAGAAAAAATAAGATCTGCACAAGAACTGCATGATTCCACGATCCACGGTCATGAACAGTGATGAGGAATTCCCACAGGTAATATCATAGCATAGGTAGTATCATCTGTATGTGTATTTGGCAAAATCAGTCCCTAAATGATCACATAAATGCCACTGAAATGATCTGTTGAATCACAGAAGCACAAAGCACCACAGAGCAAGGGGCAGAGCTCCATGAGAAGCTGGGCTTCACATGTTTTCCACTTGGAGAGCTGCTCATTTTCCAGGAGCATCCCTATATCCATACTTACTATGATATATTCACTCCATTGCCTGGGCTGCCAAATGAACAGAAGAAAAAAGGCACTTCTGGAGTGCAGTCTGTACCAGGCACAGAGGCTTCTCCATGAATGTGGATCATAAGACTATGGGGGCAAAGTGGGACTCCAGAGGAACAAAAAGAATTACTCTGCTGTACTCCCAAGATGTATCTCACTGCAATTAAATTGAAGGCTCTAAATAAAGGAAACTCCATTTGCATTAATTCTTTGGATCAATCCCATTTGATCAAACATTATTGAAAGTTCGCCAGAGTGATCACCACATGTTAAGGCAGGTCCGCAAGGAGGAAGGAAGTGAGCAACAGTTTGTTCAGGAATAGGTGGATCTGTGTCCCTACACCTTAAAGATGTAAAAGTTATGATATCCCTATTTCTTGTCTGTCAGAAAGACATTATAATGAGGGTTTGAGGGCTCAGCCTTGTCATCAGAAATTCCCCACAAGATGAACACAGTAGATGGGCTGAACAGCCCACAGAGGTGACACTTCCAAGCCTACGGGGACCACCCTGCACTCTGTGCATTCATTACAGCTTTTCATTTGGTGTTTTGCATGTCTCTCGTGTGTGCAACATTTATTCTGTGCATGCTTCTGTGGGGAGTTTGCTCCTCACACTATTGCTCCTCCTCCTCTGGAGAAAAGGGTTATGAATCCCAGTGTCTCCTGGGTGTTCTTAGCTGCTGCTGCACACAACTTCATTACATCCCCCCGAAAGCACTGTTCCTGTTAGTCCACAGCTTAGAATATGCTGTGTTTAGTAGGGTAATGTTATTCCAAATGTCAAACACCAAATGTGTGCAGCCTCTCCCTCTATCTGCACTTATGCTATACCCCAAACAGTGCCAGATGTCCAGAAGTCTCTAACCCCAGAACGCCTGGTACATGCATCCCCACATGGCTGATAATTATGATACATGAATCAGAAAGAGTCCTTCATCCCACAGTATCTATTTAGGGAGGTTAAATCCCACATCAGTGATGAACACTACCAATTACATGTTTCATAAGGAGGGCTCAAGCCTTCATCAACACTACTTCAAGGTCATACATACAAGACTACTCCTCTCCTACCAGTATGTCTTCGCACATTGCATCTCTGAATGTTGACTGACAAGCTCAGTGTTAAACTAAGGGATAAAAAAAAACCTTTCACGTCACTATGACACAGAGAACCCAACTACAGAGCTTTTCGAGCTTGGTGATCCATCATGGGAATTCACCTCCAGCCTTCTGATGAAGAAGCAAGCAAGCTAACTTTGATGGCAGTCTCCACAGTCTATTTTGGATCAAGTGCTTGGTGCAACCTGCTCTAGTAGAAGGTGTCCCTGCCCATGGCAGGGGGTTGGAACTGGATGACCTTTAAGGTCCCTTCCAGCCCAAACCAGTTGGGGATATGGAAGCTCGTCTCATACCAACAGGACATGCAACTTCTATTATCCTCCTTTCCTGCCTTTGCCCCTTGAAGTGTCTTAAACCCAAATTTCTCTATTTTCACTGAACACACATAGCCTGGGGATCTCTCAAGATGCAGGACTTCCAGACACCTGCACGTAACACAAGTGCAGACTCATTACAGGAGTCTTTAATATTTTGCAGCATTATCTTTGGGATAATGCTATGTAATTTGAAAACAGCATTGATTTTCATACTGTAGCAAATTCAACTCTTCTTTTGACAATATTATCTCTGCCCAACTACAATTTACTGCAAACTTATTAATGCAAGATAAAAAATGAGAGCTTTCAAAAAATATAAACCCTGTTTTCTCCAGTTTTAACATGATCAGTGGGCAGTTGGTGCCAACTGTCACAACCAGCACAACCTGCCCTAACTTCTCTGAAGTCAATGGAATGCAGAAAGCCCCTGCTGAGCACTGGCCCCACGAGATACACTTCAACCAGCATTTTACAAGGCTTGAAATAATTAATCAGACTTAAGACCCAATTGTACATTTCATATTGATTAGACATTGGTCAATAAAACTTTGGGATAAATAAAGGCAGATGACAGAAACCATTACTGAGAGGGATGGAGGAGGTTGTTGGGTTCACCAGCCAACACGTATCATAAAGGCCCCCAGAGCAATTCATCTGCTGTATTGGATACACATAATTTGCTGAAACCATTTTTCAGCCATCTTTCATCTCAATTTCTGAGGACACCACCAAAGTATCTGATTATGCAAATCAAAACCACGCATTCCCAAGCATGGCCACTGTCATCTGCCGAGACCAATTATTCCACAGTAAGCAGGTATTAGTACAACTGACTAGCAAGACTTGTGACACACTTTGTACTTGCTCATAAAAAGAGAAGAAAGTCATGGCAAAAGATTTTGCTCCCTCCTGTTAATAATGTTTATCTTCTGCATTGAAATGGATTTAATTGGCAACAAGAAAGTTGCAGATCAATGAGAAGAAGCACTTAGTGGCATTACACAAGATGCTGACAAATCTTCAGGCACTGTGCTGCTTCTGGCCTTGATTTGAGGATGCAGAGACCTCCAATACTTCACATGAAACAACTCATTTCACCCAGCTGTTAAAAAGAGCATATGCCACAAATATGACTCCTGTATCCTGTACACTGTGAGTGTAACACTGAAAGCACTTTATATTTGGGTTTTATAATAAAGTTCCTCTTTAGTTAATAAAAAGGAACAGGATACAGCTTCCTAGAGGAAAGTGAACCACAGAACATCCAAAACTGCCTTTCTTTCATAAATGATTGCATTTTGCTTCATAGGAAAGAGATGCATGCAACTGTAACATCCTCACAGACCCTAGGAGAAAGCAACACCATGATACCTCCATGATGTTTCAATTCACACACACACACAGACAAAGGTTTATTTCCAGTAGGGAAAATCTCTTGGCTTCCTAACCTTTCCAGTCTGGACCCAATAAATGACATCCTTAACCATACCACTAACTATTCAATAGCCAGCTACCAGCACTGGAGGGTTTATCCAAGTGGACTTTTCTCAAATGGACTGGCAAAATTCCCATGTGGGAAGCAATGAGACAAAGTCATTGGGGAATATTCTTTAATAATAAAGGGTTTGAGCACAAGGAGTTTTAACCTCCTACTTCAATTTCATGTTCTAATTCAAGAAATACAGGTCTTGTAATCACAGCATCTGTAAAGCACATCTAGTGTCAAAGAAACATAGACAAGGTCGTATTAAACCAGGCTGGAGGTTCCTGCTTCCCACCACTGACTGCAGCAAGCACAAAGGTTTTCCAAACCAGGTGTAGAAACCTTGCCAACAAATGTAAAGCAGCCTGTCCAACCCACGGGATCTGATGCCAATCTTAAAGGCTGGCTTATACCAAAAGCCTGAGATCTTCCTCCAAGGTTTTCTAGAACTGTGATAACAACCATGGGCTTGTTCTGCACATAAATCTCAGGTCCCTTCTGAGTATTCGCAAGTTCTTGCCCATAGCAGTAAATTTCTTAGCATGTCATAGGAAAATATTCCTCCCACAAGGTTTTCATTTCTCATCTTTTAACTGCACTTGGTTCTTACAAGGCTGTAGGAAGATGACTTCACTACAAACCATCAGGATCACCAAGTCCTTCAGAAAATTAAACTGCTTCCCCTTCTGTGTCCTTTACAATGTCTTCAGCTCCTGACTTGCCACTCTTTCTTCCTATGAGACTTCTCCCACACACCTGATCACTTGGTATTTTTCCTGCTATCCTGTCACACCTCTTGGGGTCCTGCAACACTTTCAGAAGCCCCGACAATACTGCCCAGTCCTCAGAAGCTGAACCCCATTAATACCAAAGCATTTCATCCTCACCACAATATTCCTTACCCACAAGACAAGCGGTTGTCCCCAGCCTGCAGCTGCGAGTGAAGCTCTGCGTTAAAACATCTCTAGTAACACCCAGCTTCTTGCCTTGACTTGTCCCTCAAGGTCTGTAGGCACCTGCATGTTTTGGTATAATGTGCATTGCTCTGAGTTTGCCTAAGCTGACTCCATATCCCTAGTGAGGTTTCTCTGCAGTTTCTAACAGTTCCCTGCAGCTCCAGCTACAACAGGTACCCTCAGATCATGTGTAACTGCGGCTTTCTGCCCTCCCAATTCAGGACAGAGGACTCAAGTCTTCAGCTCCTCTCAATCCAACATCATGTTGCAAACAGATCATGACAAAAGTAACACACCTCTTTGCTCTCTTTTCTCTAGCTACATTTTGTTGGTAACAGTTACAAGAATCGTAGAATCCCAGTCTGGTTTGGGTTGGAAGGGATCTTCAAGCTCATCCAGCTCCAATCCCCTGCTGCGGGCAGGGACACCTTCCACTAGACCACTTTGGTTTGGCTTCAGAAAAGCATCTTCCCCCCTCCTCCTCTGGCTGCGACCCAAGCACTCTGTTACCCACCCAGTGGGCAGAGCAGAAGTGGGCTGGAAGCTGGATAACCTTCCCACAAGGTTAACTCCATCACAGGCTGAGGGAAGGAAAATACATTGGGTTTATCCATCCATCGTCCCCCCTTCCTGCTCTCAATTTGCCTTGGCCACAGAGCTGCAATATTCCCTCCAGTGCTCATGACATCTGCTCATCCTGCTCTATGAGACAGCATTACCTGAATGAGCATGAACAAAACCAGCTTTCAAAAGCAGCTTGAAAAGTATCACCCTATGAACACTAATCGAATTTATCCTGACAGCTCAGTTTAATACATGAAGGACAAAAAAGATCTGTGTGATATGTTTATACAGCAAAGTAACACATTTATTCCCCTCGAGAGGTGTCATACCCATAACTCACCAGACACGTACCACTGCTTCCATTGTGAGTTTGCTCTTTAGAGCCAAGAATTTCCTCTTCTGTTTTTAAAGGCATGATGTCAATATAAGCAGAGAGCTTAAACCTCCACTGCCTCTGTGCTAACACTGAGATGAAGCACAGCATGACCATGACAATACCCACTTTAAATTACAACTATTTTAAGCCATTAGTGTCCCTAGGGAAACTGTGAGCAAACACATCACAACTCCACCAACCAGAGTTGCTTCACAGTATTCTCATGCTTGGCACTATTTGCCCGTGTTTCCAACACTGCAGAGAAAAAGATATTATCCAACTGTCTGCTCTAACATAGCACCACTTAAAAAGAATTCTTTTGGTCTGTGTCATTATCAGTAAATGCAAAAATGAGATTCCATGTTCCTGGTCAACAAAGGATCTTACTGAACCTGTCTATCTATTTAATCTATTAGTTAAATTACACGTGTCCAGTAACATCCATCACTTTAAATTGCCTGAATTCCTTGTATTGGTGTTAAACATATCCCATGAATTTGTTTTATTTGGGAGGGAGGGGCAGGGGCAAATGGCTGAATTACTGAGTAGGTTTAAATACAGAGCTGTACCACAACTGAAGATCTATCACTCTATTTTGTATTTGATTGCTTTGACAACACCCCAGTTACTAGAAGCTTTTCTTCGCAAGCAAAACATGATTCTGCATACCAAATCCTCCTGTGCAAGACAGAGGTAGAGGACTCATAAGACTTTATGGAAATTAAAAATAGGAAAGAGCATGAACTTGAGAAAAAAGCACCATAACACCTCTTCAGCATGCATCAGTTTTGTTCTTACATCATTCTACTGCATTTTATAAACAGGAATGTGATATTCCACTAAAGCCCATATGATAATTCAGAAATTGAAGAGCCTCTTGTTTTTTCTTCTAGCCATTCACAAAGGAGCATCACCATCTCCTGCATAATGCAATGTAGGCCTTTTCATGTCCAAAGACCTCCTGACATCTTTTCTACCTCAGCTAGAGACCCTATGGAATTAATCTCAAAGGTTTGCTTTGCCTTGACATCTCCTTTTCTTGACCACGGCTCTCCCAGCCTGCTCTTCACATCTCTTGAACATTGACTACTTTGTCCCAATCACCTGAACTAAGTGGGCCCAGTTTGACTGCTGCATGAAGCCAACTTGTGAACTACTTGTTCACTACTGAAGCACATCGTGCCGTCAAGAAAGGTTTGACTGATATGTTTCTTCCCAGAGATGTCGATAATCTCTGCACTGCCCATACAGATCACTAAAAAGAGCTCAATTGGTGTGAAAAGTCCTTCACACATCAGAAGTACAGTGCTCACCTTCACTAAATACTCACTGATTGACCTCTCCCTAATGAAACAGCATGCTGGTGGTGAGTTCCTTACGATAGAGCAACTGGCTGAGAAGCAGCCACATGAACACATCCTAGAACACACCACCATGAACAAACATGGGGCTTTCAGCAGACATGAGCACCCCCCAATTTAATGTTAGCTCAGATGCAGATTAAAAATCAAACTAAACAACCTTGGTCCCAAAATAAATGGTGAGCAACGAAGGCCAGATTAAAGCCACATACATAGAATCACAGAATAGTTTGGGTTGTAAGGGACCTTCAAAGTTCATCTAGTCCAACCCCCAGCAAAGAGCAGGGACATCTTCAACTACACCAGCTTGCTCAGAACCACATCCAGCCTGGCCTTGAAGGTCTATACACTTCCACTATGACTATGAAACGGTTGATTAGGATGCAAGAATGACACAACAGTGTCCTACATGCAGAAAAGACTCCAACATTGGAGTGCAACATCTGAAGCTAAAGACAACCCTGACTGCTGCAGGGTACTTGTGCAGTCCAAAACACAGCCTGAAATCCTCAGCCTGTATGCTTCAAAATACCATCTGAAAAACATCCCATGCTCCTAACTTTTATTTTGGTTCAGGTTGTGCCTCGCTGAGGCCAATTATTATCCAGCAACTGCTGCATTCAAAGACTCAAGCCTTGCACAAAGACCTTGTGGTGTTACCTCCATGTTGCAAGGAACTGTAATTCTAAAGGGATTAAAAGTTTACCAGCATAGCCATGTAAAGTAGAAAATGAATTGTTCACTCTTCTCATCTCTGTTTGGAAATTAGATTACAGGCTCCAAGTGAGCTGAAATACAGAATGAGGCAAATCTATGTGATTAGCTCACAGGTGGCCAGTGAAGCTTTTCTGCGCTTCAAAGTCTGGCAGATTCCCATTAGCTGCAATAATAAAAGGAATGCGTACTTATCCTTCGGCCCAAACCCTGCCCTGTGCCAATGGCTACCTGCTGTGCTAATCCTCAGAACCAATATAATCATCCTCAATTGGGATTTCATCAGTTTGCTCAGCTGTCATTTGGGATATACAGGACGTGTGGCACAGAGCCGGGCTGCCAGCACAGCGAGCTCATCCCACATGGGATGCAGCCCCCCGTGGCACCATCAGTGGAGGGAAGGAATCACAGGACTAACCCAGGACAGCCTCAAAGTGTCAGCAGCTGGTTTTGCAGCACTAAAAGCAAAGACTCCTTGCATGTATAAACAGTTTGTGCCACTACTCACGAGTGTTTCCTCTAAACACAGTTCCGCATTTAACTTCTGTCTCCAGAAGGCACCTGCGTGAATGTCAGGTCAGCAAATCACACCTGACAGGAGATGAGAAAGTAGACAACAGCTATCCCAGATGGGCACATGAGAGGTGTAACATCAATGGTCCATTTCAGACGGTATTTGCTTTCTGACTCACCCCACTGCAGATACAGTGGGATGATGTGAACGCAGCACTCTGCCATGACCTGCACCCAAGGAAAGCTCTTCCAAGCCCCCTCAGCAAGAGGCTGGTTAACACAGTGAACCTTGAGGGTTGCTCCCTAGAGCAAGCTGCTATCCCGCCTGGTAGAACTCTGAGAATATCTTTATTACATCTATAAACATCCAGTAATCCCCTGAACCCTCTGAAGCTCTTTACCTTAACATTCTCTCCCATCAGGGAGCTTTACAACTCAACTTACCATGTCCTTTTGTTACTTTTAAATGAGTTAGGCAGGGAAATGAGAAGCCATATCCCATTCCAACATTACAAATTCTCCAGAACATTTCAAACTAACTTCAGCAAACTTTTTTTTACACCAAAACTTAAACGCTGAACAGATGGAGCTCTGGATGGTGCTTGAGGCACTTGAGGGAACAGAAGCCACACTTGCTTTGCTCCCACGAACATCCCTCCACCTCTGCTGCTCACCACAAAGCTAACTCAAGATCCCACAAGCACAGAGAACACCACACCAGAGCTCCTGGCACATCAAGAGGCAGATACAACACTTGCAGTGCTGTCTGCAACAGGTACCAGTCCGGGATTCTATGACCATGCCCTCATTTCAACAGCTCTGCAAAGCTCCAGCAACGGGCCTTCCAGCAACAAACCCTTCCAGCAACAAACCCTTCCAGCAAGGAACAAGCAACTCACCTTCAGCCAGCCTGAACTCTGCAGAACTGCCAGCTAGAAATTTCTGTTATAGGATAACTGCCTTGGAGCTAACAAGGCAGAAAAGCCCTGATCAACAGAGCCTGCACTGGCTCGGCACTCTGCACAGCCAGCCTGGAATCTCAACATCTTCCACCTAGCACAGGTGAGACATTGAGAAAGGTTTTATTGCTCAACTTTCATTTTGATGTCAACAGCTGAACAATTCACATGTTACTGCATTTTCTCCGCTCTGTTCTTCCTCTCAGAGGCCTCTGATGAGAGAAAACATCCTTCTTAGGGCAGTGTTACAGCATGTGCTTAACTTGCAGCACACACTTAAGATCACCTAACCATGTCAAGGTCAGACTGCAGAGATGAGCTCAGGGGTTTGAAGAACTGTGGATGAAAAGGTTTGGCTTCTGTTCTCCCTCTGTTCCTGCTGGCAGCCTGACTCACTCAGTGCTATGGTGTTCTGCGTCCCATCACTTCGCATGGCCATGCCCTGGCAGGACCACACCAACGCCAACTTCTGCAGCGTGTGTGTTTTCATATCACTGTGTTAGCAAACCAGCCTGAGGATGTTTCCATCTCAATACCAGTAATTTAAAGCAAAATGTCTGAATCTTGGAAATTAACCAAATACTGAATAGTCTTTTACCAGAAGGAGCGAGTTGGGTAATTACTGCTCACTAAACAAATAGACATCATGGACAGATTTTTAACCAACTGGGATGTAAATATTTTTATTCTTGGGAATAATCTTACAGACAAATCAGTTCTGCAAATACCCACAATAATCCCTATTCTTTTTTTTTAACTCTCTTTGGCTATCTGCCTCAGGTAGAACATCCTCATCCAGTGTAAGGTGTCCCTGCCTGCGGCAAGGGGCTGGAAATGGATGAGCTTTAAGGAACCTTTCCAACCCAAACCAGTCTGGGATTCTATGAAGTGCTCAGCAGTACAAAGCAAAGGCAGCTCCACACTTGTGATGTGGGTGCTCTTTTGGATTCAGGGATCAACACAACTGACCTCCACGCAGCACTACAGCCTGTAAATCCTCCACATCACAGACTCTGACCCCGAGCTGCCTCCCAGTTGAAGCTTTCATTTAGATCTCTTGCTATAATTTAGCAAGGTGGCAAGATAGGTCCTGGCCGAGAGGCAGCAGGAAAACAGGACATTTCCATAACTGGTTTCGTTTCCAAGGAGCAGAGGCCCAGCCCCACAACCTGGCTGATGGGGATGGGTCTTATCCAAATGTCTTAAAATCCATGGGGCTGCAGATGGCAGTGTCGAACAGAAGGTTCAGTGCCTTACAAAGGAAATTGAGAATAGGCCCATCTGTGGCATGAAATATCCATCCTGGAGTGAGGGGAACCTTTTACAAACAACATTTATTTCAGTTTAAGAAGAATACTTTAAAATCAGGGGGAAAAAAACCAAACCCACAAAACCAATTGCAGTTTTATGGTATTTCCAATTCTTCTTACAAAGGGAGGTGAAACTAAAACCAAACGTTTACTGAGTGTTGGGAGACTAAATCCAGCACATACGATGTTTCAACAGCAGCCCAGTGAAATAATCAATAGCTTCCAATTCATGTTATTGACTTTTTCACATCCTTGCAGGCACGAGGCTTCAGATGAAAGCATCAGAATCACCAAATGGTTCAATTTGCTCTAGTTCAGATATTTTACACTGACATTTTTTGCGATGGTGTGTGTAAGCTTGCTTGAGAGAAGCACTCCTGAAAGGCATAACTTCAACTCCCCCAGGTCCCTGTGTTGCTTCACTTTGGGATCCAGGGGTGCTTTATGCAAAGGGTAAGAGAAATATGGAATGTTCCTTTCTCTCTGTTCTGTCCTCTCTCCCTGTGCTTCCGTTTAAAGGAAATTTAGGAATAAACAAGACCACCTTCTGCTATTACCTCTGTTTAATCATAGCAGAATTACAAAAGATTATGCACCTAAAAACTGAATTACATGGAAATAAAGCACAGTTCTGTGCCACACATGCTCCTTGCAGAGGGGGATCAGTTTCCCTGACACCCCGCCTTATCTTTTTTCGATAATCATAGAACCATAGAATAGTTAGGGTTGGAAAGGACCTCAAGATCATCTAGTTCCAACCCCCTGCTATGGGCAGGGACACCTCCCACTGAACCATGTCACCCAAGGCTATGTCCAGCCCAGCCTTGAACACCGACAGTGATGGAGCATTCACAGCTTCCCTGGGCAACTCATTCCAGTGCCTCACCACCCTTACAGGAAAGAATTTCTTCCTCAGATCCAATTTAAACTTCCCCTGTTTAAGTTTG
>JASSUY010013561.1:0-29948 GCA_032466535.1 Forpus xanthops | reverse complement strand
GGTGGTATGGTCAGAACATTTTCCAGTGAAGACTGAGGCAAAGAAGTCATTAAGAACCTCAGCCTTCTCCAAATCCAGGGTAGCCAGCTCACCCCATAGCTTCTGAAGAGGGCCTACATTGTTCCAAGCTTGTCTTTTATTTGCAATGTACCTACAGAATCCCTTCCTACTATCCTTAACATCCCTAGCCAAGTTTAATTCTAACTGGGCCTTAGCTTTCCTAAGCTGTTCCCTAGCTTCCTGCACAACACCCCTGTATTCTTCCCAGAGAGCCTGTCCTTGCTTCCACCTTTCATAAGTCTCTTTTTCCTTTGAATTTTCCTCATCAGCTCTTTATCCATCCAAGGTGGTCCCCTGATCCTCCTCCAGCACTTCCTTCTAGTTGGGACGTATAGCTCCTGAGCTTGCAGTAGGTGATCCTTGAATATCAACCAACAGTCTTGGGCAACCCTGCCTTCTAGGGCTATATCCCATGGAATCTTTCTGAGCAGGTTCCTGAAGAGGCCACCAAAGCCTGCTCTCTTGAAGTCCAGGGCAGTGAGCTTGCTGCACTCCCTTCTCAGTGTCCTTAGGATCTCAAATTCAACTACTTCATGATAGCTGCAATCAAGGCTACCCTGGAGTGTCATGTTTCCAGCCAGTCCTTCCCTGTTGGTGAGGATGAGGTCAAGCATGGCACCTCTCCTCGTTGGCTCCTCTATTACTTGCAGAGGGAAGTTGTCTTCAACACAATCAAGGAACTTCCTGGACTGCTTGTGCCTGACTGCATCATCCCTCCAACAGATATCAGGGTGATTGAAGTCCCTCATGAGAACAAAGGCCTGCGAGCATGAGGCTGTTCTTATCTGTCTATAGAGTGCTTCATCCACCGAGTGCTCTTGGTCAGGTGGTCTGTAACAGATCCCCACAATAATGTCTCCCATTGCTGTTCTCCCTTTTACCCTGACCTACAAACTGTCAACTGCTCACCTGTCCCCAGACAGAGTTCTGTACTCTCCAGCCTATCCATAACATAAACAGCAACATCCCCTCCCTGTCTACCGGGCCTGTCTTTTCTAAAGAGCCTGTAACCTTCCATTCCAACACACCAGTCATAGGAGCTATCCACCATGTCTCTGTGATACCTATGATATCATATCCCGTAGACATGTGCACACCTCCAATTCCTCTTGTTTGTTCCACATGTTATGGGCATTTGTATAGCCAAGCTCCAATTGAAGCCGGCTCATTGGCTGGAGCAGCTGGAGTATGTCTACATTGCTCCGAATGTTTACTGTAGGTGCTGGTAAGTGACTGGATGTGTTGGGATAGAATGATGCCCCCTCCCAAAACACATCTATTTTAAAGCACCCTTGACCAGTCTGGCAAGCCTCCTACTAAATCCACTCTTCCCTTTCCTTGTAAGACTAGCTCCACCAGCCCCCAGTAGACCTGGCCTACTAAATTAAGTCCCATGTTCAAGGTATCCAATCCCCTGACTATGGCATCACCCTTCTAACCATTTATCAACCTAGCCTTTTTAAGGTCCTGCCCTGTATCCTGGAGAACTAATGAAAAGACAATCTGAGCTCCAGAGCCCCTAACCACCTCTCCTGGAGCTCTGTAGTCCTTCTTTATGTTCTACAGGTTACTGCTATCTATATCAGTAGCCCATACATGAATAAGCAGAAGTGGGTAATAGTCAGTGGGATCAGCTAGAGCTTCTCTGCAACATCCCTAATCCAAGCACCTAGTAGGCAACACACCTCCCTTGAGACTGTGTCACACTGACAGATGGGTGTCTCTGCTCCTTTCAGAGTAGAGTCCCCTACTACTACTGTCCATCACATTTTCCTGGCAGCACCAGTATCGATCTTCTTTACCAGTGCATTAGCCTGTTGTTCATGGTGTGGTTCCTGGTGGGAGTGTGTTTCCTCATCAGCCCCCTTCAGGACAGCAAAGCAGTTCTGGGTAGAAACAACAGATTTAGGAGGAAGCCCCTTCCTTTTTTTTTTCTTTTTTTTTTTTTTTTTTTTGTTTGGTTTGGTTTGGTTTTTTGTCACTGTTTCCCAGCTTCCTGGGTTAGCAGCCTCCTTTCTGCATGAGTGACAGAAGATGCTTGAGGCCTCTGCACAGTCTGGTCCTGGAGCAAGCAGTGCTGTTTCCCCTTAGCTTCTCTGACACCTTTCAGCCTAGTAACAGCGTCCTGTAGCTCAGGCACCTGCTGCAGAAGAACCTCCAATAGGGAGCACAGAGTGCAGTCCTGCCCATTGCTCACTCTGCTCTCAGGAGAGCAGTGCAGGCACTCTCTACAATCCGAGCTCTGCACCGCAGCCTCCCCTCTCATCGGCTCTGTCTGGGTGCCTACACTGGCCAGCCCAGGGCACACAGAGCAGAACACCCAGGCCGTACCCGGGTCATATGGTGAGTGCTCACCATCCTGCTCGAACTGTCGCGCAAACTGACTCAAACCCTCCCTTGTCGCTGCGCTTCCCAGGGCAGGTTTTTAACCACTCAGGGCTGGTGCAGCTCCTCCTGGCACCTCCCCCTCTGAGTCAGCTCCTCGTGTCACTGAGCTGCCGGCTCCGGGGTAAGCCCTGCCGAGAACTCGAGGCTCCCTCAGTGCAAGTTTCTGCTCCGAGTTGAAGCTCCTGGATGCCGGGCCTTCCCCCCAATCAGGAGCTGCAGGCGTCCCCTCTCGAGACAATCACCTATTAGCTATTAAATCCAGGTTAATAATTTACGTGACTTCTGTGTTATTTCATATCCAAAATGTTTGTTTCCTATTCTAAGCTTCTGAGAAATGAAACATTTTTATTCACCTGATTGCTTCAGGTTTGTTTTTTTTTTTTTGTTGATAAAGAATTTTATACTCACATAACCTCAGAATAAAAATTGCCATATACCCAATGACTATATATATTTATGTATATGGCATAAAATATATATGAATATATTATAAATAATTTACATATAAATTCATATATATGCATTGCTATATGGCTATGGATATATATGGCAATGCATATATATAAATACTTATGTATATGGCATAAAGGAAGTGCCATATACAGTAAATGCTCATCCATTTCCCTTGAAATAAGTCTCATAGAGGATTTGCTGTCAATATCATAGTACCATTAACAGAAAAGTGTCTGTGAGACAGAGCAAATTCATTTGTCTAGATTAGATTCTCTGCATAATCCTAGTGGTATTTTTATCATCAAAGAGAAAAGAAAATAAATAATAGCTCTGTGCTAGCTGCTATCTGTGTCAACATCCTTATCAGAAGCAGGCTTTTCTATCAGGTTTTCCTTCAGAAGAGGAGCCTTGTGCAGCGGCTGCACAGTCTTCAGGTTGTGAGATGGTCACTTCTGCCCTCAGCACTCACGTTTTTCTTCTTACACTGTCAACATTTAATCTTATTTTCTAACTTTTTTTTTAATAAATATCAATTTTCATTTCAATACTTAATGATTTATCTTCAATTTGAATATATATATAAGTTCAATTTGTTTCTTCTTTGGTCACTTTGCAAGCTTAAAGGTTTGCTGTGAGTCTGGATAAAACCATACTAACAGAATAGGCAGGGCCAGGCTGCATTTATAAGCAGTGATGAAGGATCATTGCACAGATAAAGCATTAGACAAATCTTCTAAGAAAGTTTTATTCAATGCTAGCCAATGTGATCAAACACAGTGCCCAGGTATGAACTGGAAGTAGCTTATCCAGTTGCTTAATAAAATGATATTGTGTCTAATCACCTTCTCTAGGGACAGCAACATATGCCACCTCCTTGATGTTTGCCCAGAAGGCCTGAGTAAGGAATTACAGATAGCACATACTTCATGTATATACACACATGCTTGGAAAAAAGGAATCTGTCATAAGAGTCTTTTCTGACATAGAATTATTTATATTTTTATTTCTCTGTGATTTTCAGTCATACCCATACACAGGGTTGCACATCAGATTAATAACATGTGTTTGCAAAGCACATTCATCAGATGCACTGAAGTTCTGTCTTGTCTTTCATAGACTGAATTTGGTCCTGACTCTGAATGCTTCCAGATATTAATATGGAATCTGAATGGAAGTCCAGCTTATAGTTTCATTCTGTTATTGTTTAATCTGGGGGCATGTTTTGAATTGACACCCAGCTTTAAAGTCAAAAGTAAAAATTATTTAATTTAATTTCAGGGTAGTTATCACACTCTTGGTAAAATGCTAATACAGAAAAATGAAAATCAGTGTGGTTTTTTGTTTAGCGAATTTCAAATGAGCTACATCTAATATTTCAGTTCTTGGGTGTTACCTACATTTCATACCAAAGTCTGAAACTTAAAAACTCTAAAAGTCAAAACCAAATCAGAAAAAGATCTTTATCCAAAATGGGACTCTAGTATATGAAATGTCATGAAACAAGTAGTCTGAGAAAGATGAGGCTTTTAATATGATAATGTCAGTGTGCAGTACTAAGCAACTGATTCATGTTTCTTATTCAGAGACTTCAATCTGTTTTACCTCATGAAAAACTGTGAACAAAAGAGCTTTTAAAAAATGTGTAAGGAAAAATATAAAAAAAATTTAAAGACATTTACACTGAAATATAAAGAATTAAGCAGATATTTCACTCCATTCTTTTTTCCATTCACTGATATAATTTTATAAAAAATCCTTACCCTGTTTGACAGTCTTATAGATGGTATGAATGTCAGTAATTATTGTCCTTTCTTGGACAGAAAGAGAAATATATTAACAAGTGCTTGAGCAATTGTTCTTGTTGGAATTTGATCCTGATTACTGAAAACAAAGAAAGAATAAAAGACAAAAAAGAAAGAGAGGAGAAAAAACTAGCAATCAAGAAACAGCTTCTTGATTGTTACCTACCTGGTTGCTATCAAAAAACAAAAATAAAACCAAAATCAATACCAACTAACCAAAAAACCCAAGGAAAAAAAAAAAACAAAAAAACACACCAAAACAAGCAAACAAACAACAACAAAAAAAAACCCCCACAAAATTAACCGAAGAAAAACATAACATGGTTTTATCAGTGTCATGGGTTCGGCAGTAGTAGTCATCTTTTTCTCCCTCTTAGTAGCCTGTGCAGTACTGTGGTTTTTACTTTCTGCTTGGGAACAGTGCTGATAACACTGATGTTTTCAGCTACTGCTTAGAATGTTTGGTCTGACCAAAGACTTTCGGAGTCTCATGTTCTGCCAGGGAGGAGGGGAAGCCGGGAGGAAGAAGAGACAATACAACTGACACAAACTAGCCAAAGAGGTATTTCATACCACAGCACGTCATGCCCAAGATGTAAAAATTAAGGGCAGGGATCCGGAAGAGGGGGGTTCACTGTTTGGTCTGGCTGGGTATTTGTGGTGAGGTGTTGTATTCTCTTCCCTTGTTATTTCCCTTGTCATTATTATTATTGATGGTAGCAGTAATGATTTGTATTATACTTTAGCTACAGGACTGTTCTTATGGGAGTTGCATTCATTTGATTCTCCTCCCCCTCCCTCCAGGAGCTGGGGGGAAGAAAGGGGGAAGTGAGAGAGCAAACTGTGTGAGAGGCTTAAACCACAACAATCAGCTACCCCAAGATCTGGCAAGCTTTTGTCAATGTCATAGCATCTAAGGCTTTGCTTCTTTTTTGATCAGAGTCTCATAGAAGTACTGCAAAAAAAGTTCATCCTGGCTGGCAAAGTCAGATTGTTTTCAAAGAGAAAGCAGGAAACAGAGACAGGAAGAGGTCAACTGAATGGAGAAGGGAAAAAAAAAAAAGAGAAATTAGAATAGATATGAATTAGAAAAATAGTTAAAAAGGCTGAAGTCATAATTCCAGTCAAAATGTCCAGGTTAAGATAGGGATTTAACCAAGACAAGAGTAGAAGTATCATAATCTTTTGGTTCCCTTTCATCTTATTTCTAAATATCAGGTGATGGAGGCTTATGATGTTTAGGGGCAACTGTTGTGATGTCAGGAGGGGATGGTAGGAATTCACTGCCATGTAGCTGTCACTGTGTCACAGCCCACCTCTTCCTGTGCATTAATTCTCACAAAATCAGCCAAATTGTGGGCTGCTAAAGGGTTTGAAATATACCCCCATCTCCTATGTTACTTTGTTTAACACATAAAAACTAGACTGCCGTTTTGTTCCATTTTCTGGTCCCCTCTTTTTATTTATTATTAGCCAATATGGAACTATGAGCCTTTAATTCAGTGTTTTAGGGATTCCAACAATTTTTCTCTTTCAAAAACTACATGATGAGAATGACTCAATTTGAATTTTTTTACCTTGAGAAATTTAGAATTTAAACCTAAGCTGAAATTATGACAAACCCTTCACTTTCAAAGTATTTTACTTGGAATAAGACACGACTTTTGATTTAGTCCTAGAAACCAAAAATCGGTCATTTTTTCCCTGAATTATATTTTATTAAAAGTTCAGTGCATCTTGAGTCACCAGTTTCAAAAAGATGGCTATTCACTCCAGTAAAGGAATAAATCAGGAATGCATCATTGACTGTGACAGTGGAGTCGTTAACATAGAGTTATTGCAATACATTTTGTCTTGCTGGTACAGTCTTGTATATTTCTGGTGCAGAAAGAAAAAATAATTCCCTCAAGACTTAAAACAGGGCTTTTACGACCTAAAGGCAGAGTCATTATAGTGGGTATATGGGTCATATAGCTTTTTTTTTCTTTTTTTTTCCCAATAAGCATAAGTTGTTAATAACCATTAAAAATCCACACTGCCTTGTTGCAGGCACTATTCTTTAATTTAATTTCCATCAGTGAAATCGGAGAAGTCTAACATGGAACATTTGTTCTTTAGAGAATCTAAATATGAATATCTAGCACCTAGGGAAGCCACTGCAAAAGCAAGAAATTGAATACTGCCGTTTCTTTACCCATCCCACCAGTAAGTGGGGGAAGTTATCAGTAAAAGGATACTTCCAATTATAAATAATACTTATTATATCATTATGTTATGTCACAGCTGTTAGCAAAACCAGGGATAAAACTGTAAGGTGAAGCCTACCTCATGAAATGGTTCATTTTCTGAATTAAAACTTGCTTTATAAACAAAGTATAAAGGCCCAGAAAGGTATAAATTACCTGCTGGAGTACTGCTGATTTGGTGGGAAGTTGTTTCAAAGAATGAGCTAAAATGAATATGTTTAAAGTAATCCAAAATGTAAATGTACTGCATTGTTCCAGGGGATCTCTACTTGCTTTTCAGTGTGACAGTTCACTGAACTGTACTGAATGATAGTCAGAAAATGAACAGATCTATTTTAACTTCAATCAGATCTCAGTGGCTGGAACTGGCAAAAAGATGACTCTTAGCAGTTGGAGACAATGTCCTCCTTCTCTGGTTCAGTAAAGCAGAAAGGAATTGGACAGTAAAAGCAGACATTACTCTATGTATCCGATATGTAAACAGAAGGGAAAAGTTTTGATCTAGAAGAAATGCTAAAAAGAATGACTTACAGTAGAACTTTGCTGGTTAATTCTGGAAAGGAATACATTTTTAAATACAGAAGTTGTTATTTCAATTATATTCTATGCTTTAATCTTCCATTAAAACAATACAACAGAAAAAGATGTAATGCAGACTTTTTCTCATTAACAGAACAATAATGAAATAGCTACATTATGCTTTTGTTTTGAAATGAATTCTAATACCTTTACCTATTTTCAATTGTACATATGAAACTGGTGGAAACAGTAATTGGGTATAGTACTGGTTAATGTATGCAAAGACATCATTACATACATGTGTCATAAAACAGATCCTGGTCAAAATGTATCAGTTTCAGAAGCTACTGTAGATGACTGTAATTATATTAGAAATACAATCTCATTTCACTGGCAATATTAGGATATACAATTGGTATTCTTTAAAAATCTCCATTTGGAATATGATTAAATCTTAGTCTCTTAATTTTAGAGCAATTTATAACCAAGAACAAGTTGTTAGGTCAGTTTAGTTCACAGTAGGGATTACAAAATTACAAAACACTGGATTTACAATTATGAAAGAGAAATTCAGCCACAAAAATGGAATATTTGGAAAAAAAAAAAAAGCAAACAGCGAAACAATACACAACACTTGAAGTTCAACTAAAAAAAAATTTAACTTTAAAAGAGTGATGAAACATTCTGTAGAGAGGTAAAATCTAAAGAATTTTTAGGACATATTTCATGTTAAGATCATGTTTTATGTAATTTGCTAATTATCGTGGGTTTTTTTATTTACTCTTTAACTTCCAGAGGATATTCTAGTTCTCAGATCCACTTGATTCCTGTGAAACCAGTTTTACACAAAGAACAATTTCATAGGATCACAAAATGGTTTGGGTTGGATGGGACCTTCAAAATTATGTAATTCCAAGCTGCCAGCCACAGGCAGGGACACCTTGCACTAGATCAGGTTGCTCAAAGCCCTATTCAGCCTGGCCTTAAATATTTCCAGTTTCTGATCTTCATCAGTTTTGCTGGTCCAAAAATATCTGGCAAATTACTTAACAATATCCATGCTTAAAATTCAGTATCTTCTCTTTCTACTGTTGACTAAACCCTCCTAAAAAAGATGGAAAAGCCACTGTAGGCTTCACTATATGGAAGGTACTACATGTCTATCTTTTCTGATCTCTGTGGGGTAGATGACAAATAGCCTCAAATGAATAAAAGAGATATTTAAAGAAGGTGAAGCAGAAGCATAAAGTCTTGCAATGAGATGGGGGAAAAAATGCAGAAGAAATGGTACGCTACATCACCTGGAAGATTTTTGCTGGTTTTTACGCTTTGTTTTGGATCATGATGACTTCACTGGACCTTCAGTTTCTGATTGTGCATTCAAGGTAACAACAGTAGCTTGATTGTACATGCTAGCAACAACGCCTGGTCTTAACGCTTATGATATATGCCTTTATAGGTGCCGCAAGTATTATATATGGTGTTTCATATTCAACTTAATATTGTGTCTCTACCATTTTAAAAACTTGCGCTAACTTGAGAGAAAGGAATACAATCTTCTCTTACATATCTCTTTTCTGAACCTTTTTTTTTTTTTTTAGCTTGAAAATATTCAAGCAAGCAGGGTTTTACAGTAGCAATATGAAAAACTGTTTTTCTATACAAGGGTGGGGGAACTTATCCCACAGAGACCATTAAAACAGCCAGATAAGGATCTGGCTGTCATCTTTACAGATAGGACAACATATAAACTCTCACATTTAATTGGTGTGAATGTGACAAGAAAAAACTGAACATAAGGTCTCTAGACAGCCAATAAATCTGGCTTGTGTCTTTCTCCTTCAATCAAAGACAGAAACTGGCTATTTTTGTATCTTGGGTTCATATACAACTTTTCTGCATGCACAAAAGAGGGTAGAAAAGAAAGCTTTTAACGGGACAAAAATGCCATAAACTTGCTTGTATTGCTCTAATGTGTAAAATATTGTCCCAAACCAATATCCTAAATGAATTAGAACTACTGTCATTTTTGATTTTTAAAATCTCTTCCTGTTTATTAATTCTAGGCCAGACAAAAAAAGAAATTTATTGTTCCACAGACAATTATTTTTTCTCTTGTGTTAGATACTGTACATCTCTAAGATAATATATTGTCTCTAAAGTTGTGTAACATGCACAGAATAGAAGGGGAAATGAAGGCACATGCCCAAAGAACAACCTGCTCAAGGTCAAAGACTGATTGCTGTTGATGGAAGAAGAAATAAATCCCAGCTTCACTATGTTCCAGGCCAGAACCAGGAAACTGGATATATGTCCTGTTTATCTGATAAGACCGAAATTTAAGGAGGATTTGGAGTTGAAGAAATGCTGAATTTCTCTTTGTTTCCATGGCTTTGTCTTAGCTTTTTCCAAACAGCTCATACAAATCATGTTCATAGCTAAGAAATGCCCACTAGGTCAGTTCCTATTGTTTCACAATCTGTCCACAGCGATAACACCCCAGGAGAGTTTCCTGGTGTAGAGTAGCCTGTATACCCTATCTTCCACACACGCCACAGGACCTGCTTCTTTCATCAAATATTACCTCTCAAGAAGTCAGTGCAGAGTGGGGTAAGGGATTGGAAATTTGCAGTCACCAACATGATCATGGGAAACAAAAAATCTGCAGAAATAATACTTTAATGCATTGTGTAAAAGCTCTATATAGCTCCATGAGAAAGCTATCTTCAGTAAGTTTGGCATTTTCCCTCTCAGTTTGTTACACACCAACTGAAACATCTGGGCTAAGTGTCTATGAAGTTTAGCATTTGTGTAGAAATTAAGCTAATGATTTTCACTTTTTTTATTTGAAAATGGCTCTCCTAGGTTCCAATTTCAGTGTCCTACCATTCAAATTTCTCCTTACTTCCCACTGAATGAAATGTCACTCAAAGGAAATTAAAAGGTAGGAAGCTGAAAAAAGGAATTAATCTTGGAATAAGAGTGAAATCAGAAATGTTTCTGTTCAGGATGATGTAGGAAATGGTGCAAGGTACCCCACGCATAAATTTTGCTAACAAAATGACCTTTGAATGTGCCTAGATTTTCAAATAGCTCTATTTTAAATATTTCAAAATAAATAAAGGCCAATAATTCATAAGGAAGATTTTATGTTAATCTTATATTAATTATTTAGGTATGCAACGTTCATTTAAAGTGTTTCTGACAATTCTTTTTGTAAGCTAAATAGTACATTTGAAAAATGAGCCCTGAACAAACACAGTAATTTTCATAATTTTTTTTTATTCTACATGAGCTCCTAATTCATGTGATGAATGGGAAGTTTTGTAGTGCTAAAAATCATTATGTGAGGTAATAACTGTGAATGCGTACTAATATTTTCCTATTCTATATTCATATCTGCAGCAACCATTCCATAAACTACAAAAATTAGAAACCACAACTTAGTTCAAACTAGTAACTGACAAGCAAAAATACTGTCATGAGAAATCTTTAGCTTAACTCTTTCACCATTGAAGAGAATTTCAAGCAAAATTCTAATAATGTACTGTAGTAAGGATGACTTAATCTATTTTTAATTCACTATCCAGTTAGGATAGAGCTCATTTGACTCTGTTATTTCCAGAGCTTTTCAATCGTACTTTGATTGCTCAGTTCATGGATAGCCATACAACAACAGATGGAAAAATTGTTTCTTGCTATAGATGGACTGAAAACTTTAGCCTTTATATTCTCCTTAGAATGATGGATGCTCCTGTGCTTTAGACAAATACTGCAAATTTTGATAATCTTCTCAGAAGCAATGTGGCAACTTTAATTCTCCGACTGGAAGAGGGAGACTATTAAGGGAGTCAGGGTGCTATGGAACTGCATTCTGATGGAACACTGACACATACTTAAAATTTAGTTATCCTTGGAAATGGGGGGAAAAAAATCGCTGGAATTTTTACTGATGTGCTGTCATGCTTGTAAATTGACATTCTTTTATCATATCTTCAGTCTCCTGAAAGAGTGAAACTGCCAGTAAAAAATAAACACAAGATGTTCAGAATAAATGACAAACAAAAAATAAACACGAATGTTCAGATCTTTCTCAGCAGAAGGCTGTGTGAAACTAGACATTTGGCCTAAGCTTCCTAGAATAGAAAAAAAAAAAATTAGTCAGAAAGTAGAACAACCAAGTTAAAAAAAGAAAAAAACTAAGTGCTTCAATCCAGAGCCTGAGAGACAGAAAGGGATAAGCTGATATGATTTATACACTTAATATTTTTTCATGGATAAGACATTATGTGCAGCATGTGCATTATCAATAAGCAGAAAAGTATCTAAAATCCATATTATCTCCACTTCACAGGGAATGTAGTTATGAGGTCTCACATTATAAAAGTACTTGAGCTTTTTAAGAAATTGGGTTAACTCTTATAATTTCTGTGAGTCTTTAGCTTGCTTATTTGTTGTTTGCACATGCACATGATAATGTGATGACTCTGCCAGTATAAATTAACAAGGTTTTAATTTTTTTATTTTTAATTTTATTTTAGTTTTCATTACTTTGCTGCTCTTTCATTCATAATAAGTTTCTATTGTACCTATGGTCACATAATCAGAAAATTCAGATTTATTTAGATTTAGTGATTTTATTTCTATCTTTATATTGGACAGCTGAAAAATCCTAATGGATCACTTGGTCTTGATCACTTGGATCACTCAGTTCTGATAAGCTCAACCTCTACTAAAACTGCAAGATTTGTATTAAAAGCAGTGAAGAAAGGTTTGCAGTCCAAGTAGTGCAATTGTAAAGTGCAAGGGTATTGCATAGCAGAGGTACAGCTTCAATATTATGAAATGGGTATAGTGAAAAATAAAGCAAAAACATTCCAAGGGAAAAAATATCAACTTTTAATAATTTTTTTCTGTCTTTTCACCAATAGGTAAGAATGACACGAGCTCACACTATTATATCTTTAAAAGCTAAATTTACTTTGATGGAGTCAACTTCTAAAAAGAAAAAAATAGTTAGAAGCAACATTCTTTATTGTAATAGATTTATTTGGTCACTTTTTATATAATATCAGATGAAAAGGTAATAAGGTACCTTTGGAGGACAGTAGGTCATTAAACTAATCTCTCAAATAAGTTAACCTCTCTGTATGATTAACACACTTTTTCAAATTTGTATCATTTTGTTCAGAGTTTTACAAGATGAATCTCGCTGAAACAATTTCTTATTCAGTGGGACTCAAATACAGACACTGAGGATGATTTTGAAGACAGATTAAGTCTCAGAACTAGGATCGTCAAAAACCTGAAGAACCACGCATTATAGATGTTAAGTGAGGGGTAGATTTCTGCTCCTGACACAAGATATATATTTCAGCATATTTCTTACCTCCAAAACACACTCCACTGCTTTGGAATGTCTTAAATCATGACAGAGGTATACTTGGAACACCTTAGAAATAGCTGGTTTTGCTCATTATACAGCAGTCAAGTGAATTAGAGTAAAATGACATTTCTTCTGCAATGCCAAGGAATTTTGTGCAAACACAAAATATCAGAAACAAGAAATCAAATCTTTACTCGAATGTTATGAGTATGAACAGTTGGCTACCTGTCAAGCTATATGAGCCATTACATGCCATTATTTATCCTGGCCTATAAAGCTCAGGTACTCTACAGAGAAAGGAGGCAGCTAATTAGAAATTTTGATAATTTCTTGGTACGTAGTTTGCCTGTAGAGGTATCGCTTATTTCTTAAGCATGTAAACCTAAGGATCTGAAATCTGTTTTGAAATGGAGTTGACATCTTTCAAGAATATCCATGCTGTGAGACTTGAAAATACCACAATTCAAACTAGCTTTCTATGGCCTACAATTTTGAAAAAATCCTAGTGCTGAGTCATCTACTTGTTCAGAATATACAAACAGGAAAATGTTTTCCAGTACTGCTGTTTTCACAGAAGACTAAATAATTATATCCCCCCAATACTACAATGACTATTTTCTTTTTACTCAACCTGGGGGCTTCTTTAATGCTTTCCATTTAAATAATGAACAAGAATTCAGTCACTGAATATACATGCACAAAAAAAAATAGTTGGAAGGAAAAATCAGGAAAGTGTCATGGAATCTTTTTCCTTAGAGAAGTAACAACTTCTTTTAATGTTTTGAAAAGCTGTCAAACAGATATTTTGGTAGCTGATTCATCTACTGACTTCTGGCTTTAACACTTTTTCCACCACCAAAGCCTAAAAATTCCTCATTAACACTACTGTGACAGATCACCATACCAGGTGGTACCACTAAACAATTAAGTCTTATTTGCAGGCTCTTATTTATAATTTTTTTTTAAATTGAATTTTCCTTTCAGATTATGAAAGCCATACTAATTTGCACTGTCATTCCCATTTTGAAAAGTAAAAAATATGTGCAAACATCATACAACTGAAAACACTTACAAATAGGCAGAAATATAAAAAGACATTAATAGAAGGTTACACAATGTATAATAAAGAAAGCATATAAGTATTTAATGAGTCAAGTCTTGCTATGAATTAGTGACTAAGTGTTTTACAGAGTAAAATGTATATTTCTTCTTCAACACAACCCTTTAGGTGCAAAACAAAAGACATCAGACAGCAGATACCTAATCTTTATTAAAATCAAACTGAAATTTGGTCTTACTCTTAAGTTCAAATATTTTCTTAAAGCTATCTATTTTCTGCTTTTGAGATTTATTATTCCTGCAGCTGACTAAATACTAATAATAATATTGTTCCTGCAGCTGACTAATAATACTAAACATAGGATCTACATGCAAGGTGAGAAGGGGTTGTGTCTTTATTTTCAGTATACATACCTTCTTCTTAAAGATGACTTTTAAAGACTTTTATGGAAGCAGTGCTTCATAGAACTAGAATGTGTGCATATTCCTACTGTTTGGGTAGTGTTCATGGGGGCTGGGAAGTGCAAAGAGCAGGACATTAGGAGGTACTCATGTTTACTAGTAAGGTAAGGCAATTAGGGTTACATAGTGTAGTCAATTTTGTGGAAATTTAGATTTATCTACAATGGAGACACCTTTGCTTGGATCACACAGTCCAAATGTGCTTAAAATCAATGGAGATAAAAGCCCATGTAAGCATGGCTCATCTCACTCATTCTTGGCACCAACCTTTGGGTAAAACAAGCATTTTCTCTAGAAATGTCTGCTTTTCTCCCTAACTACAAAGCAAGGCTGAATGAAGAGTTCAGATGTAGTCATATACTTTACAGATGTATAGATATAAGAACCTGCCCAAAGTGAAAAGAGGGAGTTTTCAGTATGGGAACAGGGAAGATAGAAACATGTCAAGAGCAAAAAGACAGAGAGAAACGAGAGGGGTTTTTGTTACTATATAGCAGATGTGTGGCATAAATCTGTGGCAGCAACATGCCCGTTGGTCATGTCTTGCTGCCAGCAGCCATACTGCTCTTGGGACTGAGTTACAGCCTTCACATGGTGCTGTTATTGCCTGTGCAGGTACCACAACTCCTTCAAGGATCTCTAGCGTGATAATTCACAGAGGAACATGGCGGTACTTCACAGCGGGAACCAGAGAGCACTTGACTCTAGTGCCAAGGCACGGTTGCTGTGGTAAGATGGCCACTATAAGCTCACTGATGTGCTGCTGCCTGTACTGTTGAGCTGACAGCAGGTGTTTGGCAGAAGGCAGCACAGTCTGCCTAGATCGCATATATATTTTTCTTGGAGGAAAAAGCCCTGGAAGAGAGACTACGAAGTTATCACAAGTGGATATTTCTACTTCTCAATAGAAACAATGGACATATATACAGCAAAGGTTAACATCTGCATCAACTAAAAAATGGCGACATGAGCATATGCTAGAAATTCATATGAAAATCACCATGCAAAGTTTAAAAAACTCTCCATAAGGACTGTATTGCAGAGAACTCAGGAAGAGCATGCTAGCCCTGCCCCAGAAAGTTCTATGCTATTTCTTACTCCTAGAAAGGTTCAAGCTTTACAAGCTGAAAAGTTCGAGCATCTCCTGGATGCAACACCGGTTGTAGATTTAATAAACCATTTGATTTGTACCTCACATGTGCAGCTGGTTTCTGGCACTAACTTCTGGACCAAATAATGAAAGATCTGTAACAAGATCCTTGCTAAGTAAAAGTAAAAACTGCGGGATTTATTTTCTTAAAGGTTAAATCCATTTACAACATGTTCACAATCCATCTTTCTGCTAGTATTAGTTAAGCAAGTATTAGTAGCTGCACCGCAAGACCCTGAGCCAGTATTAGAATGGATTTATCAACAGGGGGTTGTTACAAATTGTAGCAGCGGGGGGGGGAGGAGGGGGCTGCAGGGAGGAGTCCTGTGATGACATTCAAAAATAACTCTTTTGAGAAACACTTCTCCAGAGAAAGCTGGCTGGGGGAAATTTCTTCTGGGAAATGTGTCTTAAGACATCCTTGTCAAAATCCTCTATATACATATGCAACTCAAAAGCCAGGCAAACAAAGAATTTTGTTATCATATGCATCAAAATTTGATCTTTATGATTGGCCAACACATGTGAGTTATGCATCCAGCCACATGAACTATGTTTCTTTTTTTATCTCTTAAGTGCATATTTACCACTTGAAATTTGTTTTCTGGAAACACTGGTTACCATTTGCTGTTTTCACAAAAATTACTAATGGCTATGCTTGATAAAACATCTTTAGAAATGAAACACTAAATTGTAAGTGAAACAAATGCATAATTTATATTGTTAATGCAGTTTCTGCAAAGACTTGCATATATGTCTGATTATAATAAATCAATGGTCAGATAGAAAATACTATATAATTTTTCTTAAAGAAATAAGAAAATTTTACTCAGATTAATATAGTTTTTAAGTTCTGCATAAACTACTGAGGCTGTTGTTTTATCTTTTGGAAGCAACTGTTGACAGTCAATAAAATTCTCTTGAAACTCATTTATTTTGAATGCCTCATCACATAATACTATATTAATCAAAAAGAAAAGACATAAACTTAAAAGCTTACATATTAATTATTTTGTTAATAACCTGATTAAGTATCAGGTTATTAACAAAATGCTGGCAGAATATCTAATCTACATGACAACCCTGAAGACACCAATGTCAATAAAATATATGAATTTTAATGTCAGGTACTCACTTATCAAATAGCTATGCCTACACATGATATAAAATATTTATTTACAGTTGCGTTTGCAACCCATACAGACTGTTGCATCTCATTCTGCATCACTGGTTCTGAACAAAGGTCTTTAAATATCACTGGAATAAAAGCTCTTGCTAATTTTTATTGCTATTAATAACACTGCAAAAAAATAGGATGATTACCAGGCATTCAGAATTTGCTATAACCTTGCAGTGGTATTAAACCTTTTATTGAAAAACGAAACCAAACCAAACAAAACCAACTAAACAACAAATCAAAACTAACAACAAATAACATAAAATCGTGTGTATAAATTTCAAAGGGACAGCAGACAATGGAAAGTATTATTTACATCACAATTGTGTCTAGGAGCCTTAAGCAAGCAGCCTGTTGTGCTAAGCACTGCAAAAAGATGTAAGAAAATAATGCTTCCATTCCAAGAATTCGATAACATCAAAAATACATAATATTAAAAAACCTTAAACAGTAAACAGAAAGAAGAAATATATGGGATTCATAAAAAACATATTACAACAGACCATCAAATTATTGTAGATATGTCTCCTGTTTTTATCATGCAGGTAAATTTTCATCACTGACATGCTTTCAAGTAGTAACAATGAGTCATAGAGATATCTGAAGATGAAAAGTGAAAGTTTCTAATAGTCATATTGCTCATTAAAAATATATTATGAAGGAATTGAACTACACTTGCATTGAAAAACCTGGAGAAGAGCTGCAGTATTTACTTTTATCTGACTCTTCCTCAATGTAAGTGAAAATGAATAATTTCTATAGAGGTGATTCTGCGTATTAATTCCTACACATAGCTAAGAACTTTTATCTCTAGACATTTTCCTCTAAATTAATTTGAGAAATAATGATAGTTTTATTGTTTAATCACCTATTTCTTCTGTAGAAGAGATTGTTTTTTATTTTTTTATCTATTAGCCTTTTACCCTGAAAAAAAATCTGCGTATCTTTGCCAAAGTCACCTGGTAAAAGACTAGTGGGTCTGACCTGCAAGTGCAAACTCACTTTTCAGAAATAACTACAAATCCTAGACTTTGATTTTCAACCCATTAATTTAATTCCCTCTTTAAGTGTCACTCCACCACTTTATTGAGAAAAAAAAAAAAAAAGTCACTAAGTGAAACCCAGGACTTTCACAGGAAATAGTTTTTCAGTGATTATTTGGTAACATTTAGTCAAAAGGTAGTTCTTACTAAATAAAAACCCCTCATCACTGGCACTACTATTTTACAAGGGAAAAAAGTCTAAAAAGAGCCTTTGCTTTTGGAAAATGAAACAAAAAAATGATTAAACAGAATGTTGGCAAAAAGTTCAAAAAGTTTTATTACTTTTATGGTAATATAAATATTCTGGTTACAAAAAGGGAAATGAACTTTAACATTCTTCTGCCATAAAGGATGTATTTTTATTTATACGTCCTACTTAGTGTCAGTAGAAGCACCAAAACACTAGCCCACAGGTATCTAACAGGTTGTGTTCTGCTCACCTCGTGAAAATGTAAGTAGCTTTGAGGGGACTTCAGTGACATCAGTGAGTTGGTGAGGGAGAGGAGTTGTAAAGCAATGATTGTTGGAAGTCCTACCCCCTCGGTACGGATGATATAGCTCACAGCATCTAACCCATTCTGTCTGTGTATTTTATTCACCCTTTCAGAGGCATATGGAGACCAACACCAGCTGTCAGGCTGATGTAGGTTACTGCTACAGTCCAAGGGTATGCCTGCTTAGTCATGCTAAACATAGATGGCTCTTTTGGTTTAGTGGATACACTGTCCCAAACTCTGTGTGGCCTTCACCTGACAGTACAGAAATTGAGAAATGAGAGACGTGAGGTTTTATTTCTTTCCTTGTCACATTGTCCTTAGGATGGGGAAAAGCAAAGTTGCCTCCAGTCTGAAATTCCATATATGATAAATAGCCTTATGTCTTTATCTTCTTATTCTTACCTTAAAGATGGTAGAGGCTAGCTTTTAAAAAGCTTTTTTAGGCTTAATATTGAATAACTTGCATAGACCAAAGACCAGTAGATTCAAGGTCAGCCCTGCTATGCCCAGCCTTTTGTTACCCTTTGGGATTTATGAGGAGCTAGGGATCATCAAGTGACATGACAAGACCTCTGCATCAGTGCTGGAGCCCAAGCATTTCCCAGTCATCAACCGGGTATTTAAGATATCTATATCAATCTATACCAAAGAGTAATAGTTATTATATCATAACTGTTATGTAGAAGTATATTTTACACATATTCTGATGGGGTTTTTTTTAGTCAAAGAAATACAAATAAATACTTCAAATTACTTCCCCATCATTTGCTTACTAGATTTAATTATGCCTTCCACTTACTGTGTTTTGCAAATATTTGAAAGAAGTTTGCATACGATTGTCCCTGAAATACTCTATAGCCCAGAAAACTAGTACTTTTGAATACATGCATACGTGTACCCATGCACATTTAAGTAATTTTACAGAATGTTACACATTCCAGCTGGGGCAAGTCTTGCATAAACTAGAAATTTACTTTGTAATTCCAATCAAGTAAAGTTCTTGAAAAAATAACATCTGTCACAAAACAGATATGCCATAAGAACCACAAAGAGTGATTCTCAGGTTGAAAGAAGCAGTTATGGCTATAAGAATGAAAAAAAAAAGAAAAGCGTGAAAATTATTGTAATTTGCATCTACGATGTCACTGCCTCCAGTACAGATTAAAATTGGAACCCCTACTAACCATCAGTTTCATAAAGCAGCTTGTGGTATCAGGAAAATGTCTTCCCTTCTGATTCCTACCTATTGAAAAAATACACAGAATACATGGAGCTTGGGATTCAGTGTCAATTAGAGAGCAACTCTCTACAGTTTGCCCCTGTAGTAGATGTCAGAAAATGAAAGGTTACCAGCTGGCTTTGGAAGAAAAGAGAATAACATGCTAATAGGAAGCTGTGTCTGCTGTTTAGTCTCATTCTATATTTAATGAGATTATTGTAATGTGGTTACCATCTCAGGCGCATAAAAACACAGAATACCTAAAGCATATCTTCCTTCTAGAAGCTTTTATTTTCATGTAGAAGGAAATGCTGAGTCTCCAGAAAATGCCATGTAACCTCTGTGACAGTAACACAACTGCTTCAGAATTTCAGTGTCATCCTGATGAAACTCCAGAAATTGATATTCTGCAGTGGTACAATACCATCTTTAGCTGGAAAAATGCCCTTAAATGAGAAATAAAGAACCCAAGTAAAAAAATATAGTTTTACAGCTTCAAAGGGATATTTAAAAATGTGAAACATGACAAATTTTTTGTTTGCTTCTTCAATATGTAGAAACTAGAGATGACCCCTCTGAATCACATAATTTTTATTTAATTCACTCTTGGATCTTTTTTTCAGACTTACTTCCATTATTTAATGATCCCTAATATATTTGAGATGTACACATGACTATGATAAACCCTAGTTAAAGGATAACAGTTGAAGCACATTAGATGAATATCTTGTAATTCAAACTCTTCTACTTGTAAAACCAGAAATTTTATCCTATTCATAACAACCACAAGTGGATGATCTTGCATTTTTAAAGCTGCAAAACCCAAAGGCTCAGCTTGCTCTTAGTCCCTTTACTGAGATGATTATCTTTTCTAATGGCCTGAAATTACTTTTCATATAGTCAGTCCGGTTCAAGCAGTTATAAAATCTTAACTCTGCTAACACTGCACAAAATTGCAAAAGGGTGGCTCATAAGAAGGCAAATTTCAATTAAATTCTGAGTGTGAAGCCACTGTGTTGAGAAGTTTGGAAAGCACTATGAGAAGATATATGCTAGCTTGCAAGACTAAAGCCTAGTCAATAATCTGCTTTCAAATGATAATGTCATGAAAGAGAAATGAAAATAGGTCTTACGTTAATAAATAGTATCTATACTAATAACTACCCTAATAAACAATAGCACCTACAAGACATTGTCTAAAGTTCTGAATACCCCGCCTACCTGAATAAATAATCCACTTTTCTTGCTATAAATGACTCACCTATACAGTTGACCAAAGTTTATTTTGCAATAATTATGGCTTTTTGCGAACCACAATTTATTACAACTGATTTTAGTAATAGAAGCTACTGTTTGAAGATAAATCAAGAATTGCTTATATTGAAGCATAAATCATTGTTCCGTTTGAATAGAAGCTCAGAATAAAGTAACCTGGCTTTGTATTACATGTCATTTGCTGATATATGGAAAATTATGAAAACAGTAATGTAACCTTTAGTTTTCGTTTTCTTCTGAGGTTCCAGAAATAATAAGTTGTAAGCAGAACCTTCACTTCTTAAAGAAGTTTATACATCCTCACATATCACATTTGCAAAATAAAAAGTCAGCAAATATACCAACTGCCTGCAGTGTGTCAACACTTTACAATTGGACAGTTGCTGAGTAGATACTTTTTGTAACTTCAAGGTAGATTGAAACGGTTTCTCTGTGAAATTACTCAGCCATAAAAGTAAATGATTGAAATTACTTGTGGCTTCAAAACTTAGTGAAAGGAGGTGGATGGAACTGTTAAAGGACATTTTAGGATGCTTTGCATTTATTATCTTTTTTGTCAGTACTGTGGTAAAATTTTTCACAAACATTGTTTATAATGAAAAGCATTGCAGCAATTTATTTATCTTTTTTTTTTGCTGATTTCAGTGCAATATGTTGGAGTATTGTTTTATTCAGGTTTTCATGTTTAAGTGCCTAAAACTCTGAATCATTTTCAGTTTCATCTAAAAACAGAAATGTGTTGATTTTTATTGTGCTTGGAAAGGTACTGAAAAAGCTGCAATTATGTAATAGCCTGTGAACTGATCTCTCCTGATAGATTTCGATTTCTATGATGCATATCAGTATTTTTCATGAGTCATCACTTCTTTTTCAAAGCACAAGTTTTGATATCTGTGAGGCAAATTTTAGCCACAAGGACTAGCTTTGATTAAAACAGCTACCAAAAAGAACATTAAAAAAAAAAAAAAATCATTTAGCAAATTTGTGTGCCTTTTTTTGTTTCTATTCAACCAATTGAAAAGTTTTGCAAGAAACCATGAGGTGTTCAGTATATTTTCACTCTTAAATTCAATGGTGATCAGAATTTATAGTCATATGGCATTACAACTTTGTATGTCTCAGTCCTGAAGGAATGCCAGCATGGTTAGGTCTATATTCTAATCTTGTAAAATGAGGTTTGCCCAACATTCTGAAATTTTGCTGAGTTCATCTAATTGCTTTATCTGTCTTCTGCACTTTGCTGTAACATGAGATTCTGTAAAAGAGAGAATCCCACTGAGAGTTACATTTTGTTGATGATTTATAAATTCAATAGAAACCTTCTTTTATCATCTAGGCACCTAAAATTCACCTAAACTGCATTAACATAACTTTATTAAAGTTTCCCAAATTTGCTGAAATCAATGGAAATATATTAACTTGCTCCATGTCTGATTCCAATGTCATAGTTTACAACCACTAGTCCCCACCACTTATGGCCTCTTATATGTGAAAGCAAATGTTCATCTTTCACCTCAAATCCTCCTAATATTTTTCATAACAGCATAATGTTTTATTTGGGGTAGAAAAGTTGTTTCTTTTCTGATAAAATTATTTATTTCCATTAGAATTTAGTCAATTAAAAGAATTTTCTGATATTGTATTGCAATTCAATAGTATTGCTCAAAATCAGAGATCCTCCTGGGTTGTAAGATCATTGTATATATTTGTATGTAAGCAGCTCTGACTTCTTTCCCTTTTGTAATGGAATCCTTGAAAGCTACAGCTGCAACTATGAAAATGTATGAGGAGTTTAGACTCTTTGTGGGGTTTCATTCATCTCCCTTTGACAAGACAGTAAGTTGTTTATGAAAGACCTACATCAGATGCTTATGTTTATGCTATGCGCTCCCATGGTAATGAGTTTCTCATTTTATTTCAAGGTTTAGATTTTTCTTTCCTTTTACAGTCGTCTTGAATTTTCGGTAGAGCGAAAAAGTTCCCATGCATAGTCTACTCACTGAAATTTTAAATATAAAGTATGGACTTTAGGGAGCAGTTTGCCTTTTCCCCTAGGGAAGAGATGGCAAGACAATTGAAGACAGTGAATTGTAATTTCAGCGGTAGAAGTGAGGCAAAGCTGACATAAAAGGGAAGGTCATTCCCTGAAGTCTCCTCCTACAGTCTCACTGTGGTAGCCAGAAAGGAACAGTCTAGAAATCCCAGCAGCCTTAAGTCCCTGCAAGAGTTATGAAAGTGTTACAAGCTAAAAAACTATTTTCGTGCTTGCTTCTTCTAAAACTCTTGAAAATCCCACTGCTTGAGCCACATGCTGAACTCTAGCACAAAAGAGCACAAGTGACAACAAAGAAGCATTACAGAACACAAGACAAGAAAACCTAAGCAATCACAAACCTTCAGTAATTATAAATCAATAAGCAATTTGGTAAGTCCGGGACAAAACTCAGACAACCTTCCAGAATAAAAACCAGCATTTCATTAAATACATATCTGCACAAAAATAGGTAAAGTGTCAGATCAAACTGGCCAAGCTGATTGAGTCATGTTAATTGCCTTCATTGTGCACGAAAATTATTGACTGGCGTCACAAAGTACAAAACCAGTTGCGATCAGTAAAAAAAAAAAAGACAAACACAGAAAGGATGGGTATATTCTTGCATTTAAAATGCTGCAAAGAAAGCCAGTTAAGACCTCAGTTAAGTTCAAATTCTTTTTCAGCCTTACTTGGTTTTTTTTTTTTTTTGTGTTTAACATGCCTCTAATTTCTCTTTTCTTTCTCTGTAACCCAGAGTTAAGGTAAAGGTTTTTAGATTACCTATACACTATGCCCATATTTAAAAGGTAAGCTGAGGAAGTTCTTTTGCTTAAAGACAAGCAATAAAATGCCCTGGTAACTTAATTCTGCCTCATGAAAAGAATATCTGGCTATGAGCTTTGTTTCCTTGTTCCAAGAATAATAGAAATGTAAATCCACTGTCCAGGAACACTTAATTTTCTTTGTGAATGTGTTGTCAGTTGTTCACAGACAGGTATTTTGCTTTTGTCCTGTGTCCTACATACAGCTGTTTCATGTTCTAGAGATCTTGGCCTTGGCATATTAAAGTATGACAGGCTACAAGACATCCAGATGATATGAACGCAGTGAAAGTTTTAGTTTCTTTTGAGTTCACAGTGAAAGTACCATAAAATCTACTCAAAACAGCTGTGAAACTTTGAGAAGTTTCTTCTACAGCAAGTGCTGGGTTAAGATTAAACTAGGCAAAATACCTGAAGAGATACTGAATAGGTTTGATACAAATTATACTGTCCTGCTGGTTTGAAAGTACACATTACTAGAATCATTAACCATAATCATCTTCAGTTACAAGCACTGTAAGTACACATACAGCACACTAATAAATGAAACCATTGTTTGTATGCAATGTCCATAATTTACAAAGGCACATCTACCTCATCCATAGTTTGACACAAAGCTGCAATCTCCAACAGAATATTCTAAATTATTTTTAATTTCTGAAATTGATGTATCTTTCATGCCTCTTTTTCTCCTAATTCTTAGTAAGATAGTCAGTCTTGTTATGTCTCATTATCCTAGTTCATATGAAAAAATGCATTCTTAGTTTGGAGAGCACTTGGATTGCTGTTTATGAACTGTAAACTGCCAGCAGGTCTCACCACTCCCAAAGTTTTCTCTGAGAGAATCCTTCATTAAGAAATGTTGTTGACATATTTCCACAGTCAAAACAGGAAAATGAAAAGATACAAACCATGATAACAATGGAATGAAAGCTCTGATTAATAGGCTTGTCATTCTTCTTTGTGTCACCTCCTACAGTACTACAGTCTTCCTACCAGCACTGCATGAGTCCAGTGCTTGCAGCATGTACAGCTCACGTCCAGATGGGCAGCAGAGTTAGAGTAGATTTTAATAACATATAATCTACTGTACAGTGCCAGTAATATCCTAGTGGGTGCTATTACAGTGATCTTTTCTTTTTCTCCTCCTACTTTTTCCAATGAAATGACAGATCTGAGAAAACAATTTGTTATGGCAATGGGAGGTATTAAAAATCTCTCCTGGTTTCACTGGGGTATGTAAATATACCTTTTGTACTTTATACATTACTGCAGGTAGGGCTGATAACAACACCTACTATTAGAGCTGCCATGAATTTTATAATAGAAGGGCTTATTTTCAGTTTCTCTTAGCTTTACAATTTTTACATGTTTGGGTTAACATTCTTTATGCTTTGTCTGCCACAAGATCAGAGCATTTTTTCCTTATTTGATGAAAGTTTTGCCTACATGCTTTAGTTTCTTCAAGGATTAATGATGTTAATTCCATCTTCTGCCTGTCTTAAAGCCTACATACTTTCATGTCCCCTCATGACTTTTCGAAAACAAGATTTGAAGGTGGTTTGGGGTCAGGTGTACACATTTTGTTATCCCTGTGGAAAATTATTAAAGGTTAGACAATTTATAAGGTTTTAAATTGCAGTTTGATCTGAGTTGGAGACAGTTTAAGATTTCAGCAGGTAGCATACTCTGAGGAACCTACCCTGACTATACCAAATGACGACATTTTCTCAGAACTGAAATTGCAAACTCCTACAGGGCTGGCTATGACCTTTCCTGAGCTCTGGAATATCTACCTGACAGTCTATTCATGATGTGCTGGTGAGCAGTGAATTTTATGCTATCCCAGATGTGCTGAGCTTGTCGAGCATTGACCTAAGATCAGATGTGGATTGTTGCTTAGCTATTGATGTCTACTTCATTAGAAAGAAGTGGAGGCAAGTGAAACAGAAATGCCATTCTATGTCTGAAGGCCAGATCTGTGTAGTGCTGCTGTTTGGAAGGGAGGTCATCTCTGGTTTTCAATATGGCTCTGTACGTATTCTTCCCCCAGTGGCATTATTCTGTGAATGCAAACAGGCATCTTATGTAGCATGTAGGAGGATCTTGGGTGACCTGTCAGCCTCACCTCTGTGCCTAGGAAGATCACAGGACCGAAAGCCAAGCCTTTCTACTTATTTGTATCTTTTCATTCCATGTGTCTCTGCTGCTGATTGATTTCTTCTTCACTGCTGGTCATAATTATGGAGTTGCTTATAGAAATATTTAGTGATGTCTGTATGCTTTGCAATTTGCTCTAGAAAAGCTTACTGGAATCTGGGATGATGTTTCATTAATGGTTTTTTTTTATAGCAGCCAATAGTAAGCATGATATAACTATCTAGATGTCAGATATTGAGGATACCATTGTGTTGCCATCAGAATATAAGACTGAGCACAGTTGGCTTAGACACTAAACAAATAATAGATAAGTGACACATTTTTACAGTAGCTAAGAGAAGAAAATTCCCTTGGTATGGTTATTCATAGGTTTAGTACAGAAAGAAGTAAATCAGTGAATTTTCTCAGTTCTTCATCCTTTCTTTGCTAATCCCAGATCATACCCATATTGGAAAAAATTATTCAATTCTAATCTGTTTCTGGGAATGCTTAATGTTAACCTCCAGGCAAATTGCATGCAACCTTGCCATTTGTTAAGAAATACAAAAGGATACAAATATTTCCTTGAGCATATGAGCTAGTGAATGTGATTTCCCATAGATTTCTGTCTTTTTGAGGTTGCTAAGAAGATTTGAGAATTGTTTGAAGGTTTTGTACTGATTCTGGCACTTGTAAGTACATTCTGGGTCTATGGGACACTAACAGAGTTTCTCTTCTTCCTTCCTGTTTTCATGCATCTTCTACTAGCAATAATTATCTCTACAATGCATTCTGCTTGCTCCAATTTTATTAAAATCTGGAGAACAGACTTACACATATATAGACAGTAAGAATCATATATACTGTTTATCCATAGAAAATTAGGCTAAAAAGCAAAATGATCACAAATAATGGAGAATTTTTGGCAGAGACAATGCATGGCAACTGAACAGAATTAACACACCCCTGAGTGGGAGGAAATTTGTGCTACCTGTGCATATTTGCCTTTTGATAGCTGTGAGATCAGTTTACCCTGAACATCTGGATATGTCTTTCCAATGTTCAATCTCATTAAAAGCTTCTCTTTAAGAGAAAACTTGCTTTTCCTGTTGCATTATCTTTCCAGTAATAGAATGATAATTAAAGGAGCAGCATTCATTATTCCCAGCTGCCTTTTGCAGGCTTTATCCATGCTATGTATTTTTCCACTTCCTAATTTTATTTGCAAAGAACTTGAATCATAGGACATCTGTAATTTCCTTGGAGAGAACATCACATGTCTAAAAGATTACATTCTAAATCATACTTTTTTCTCCCTGTTCTAAGACCTATTTCATAAGGTAGTCAGATCCTTTCTGTACGGCTTGCAAGAGAACAGAAATGAATAGGCCTGATGTCTACCTCTTTATTAGAACAAGTTACCTCCTTAAATATTCTACTGTAGCTATATTTTTTTTTTTGCCTATGCTAAATGTTTTCTCAATACAAAGGAATGTTTTTTTTCTTGAATGTACTGAACTTGGAACAGAACACACTATTACTTTAACTGTCTGATGGCTGCTGAATTGGAAGCCACAACACTGAAATGCTCCCACAGTGTTGATTCTCACTGCTTTTGACCCAGTGATTTCAAGGAAGGCAAGAAATCCTAAGAGTGTTTCTCCCAAGCCAAAATCCCTAGAAGGCCTGATAATCTTCGCTTCATTCTGCTGGGATTTAAGACATGGATTTGAAGTTCTAGGAATTCCGGCATACAGAATCCTTGAGCTATATCAGATCTATTTGCTGATGAAGAAGAAGACACTTGAAAATTCTGAGACCTTTTACTACTGGTAACAATCTCATTTCAATATTTTCCAAATGCAGGCTTCATTTAATTAGTTAATTTGATGTTTAGGTTTAAACTTTCGTTCTTTCTTCCTTTCAAATAAACAAACAAACAAACCTATTTGCAATTAGTATTTTTAAAAAACACTTTGAAAAATATATTTTTTAATTTCCTGGGAAATAGAAACTATACTTTCTCATCAGTTCCACTAGATTCTATGTTGTAGGACTAGTATAGAAAAACTAGAAATTTGTAAGAATCTTGGCTACAATTTTGAGATTGAAATATTGAACAAAATTGAAATAAATTGACTTCAGACACCTCCATAGCAAAAGTACTTATGTACTTATAATATTTTCTTTTGAATGCAGGAAATACTAGAAAATCATAGGAAGGTGTTTTCATACAATATTTCCTGTTCAGTTTTGTAAAGTCAAGAAGTTTACAGAACAGCATTTCAGAAAAGTATTTAGATAACTTGTGCTTTTTGCAACCCAATTATACATTGCTTCACAATTGTGGAATTTATTTCACAAGGAAATCATGATCAGCACAGTTCAGCACCTGTTTTCTTAATAGATTCTTCACCCCTTAGTGCAGTTAAGTGTTTGATTTGTCACCCATTCGCTTGTGAACATGACTGTGTTTCCTTGCTCTCGTGTGCAGCCACTGGTGCCTAGAGATCCATCTGAATAATGTCATCCCTCTCATAAAAGCTTCAGTCCAGCATTTTTTTTAGCTGTGTGATAAAAAGCTTTTAGTTCCAGAAAGGCCTGGGAGGGGCATTACAGCCACTCTTAAAAAAGCATGTAAGCTTGATAGATGTCCTTTTGTATGTCCTTGGCAAATGTTTGCAGAAAATAGTATCTCTTTTTTGTACACTAATTCCAACTGTGTCGTGAGAGAGGTTTTATCTATTGACTGAACTTAAACAAGCTTATTACAAATCTTGTAATGCAGGGCATAGTAAAACAAGCATTGTTTTTCCTATACCTCATTTATTAATTAATTAAAAAAAAATTATTCTCTTTAGCTCTGAATCCATACTGATCCACCCAATATCAGTCAAAGTAAGACTTCGTTTGACTTTGAAGATTCTCAAGGCCTCCAAAACACACACCTATGTCCTCTGTCTGAATGCCAAATTATTCTACTTTTGGGCAGTTAGGACAGTGGCAGTATTACTCTTAGGTGAGAGTTTTAGGGAAACTGACAGTTAGTAGTTGATTGTTCACTCCACACAGCTACTATTGTTACCCAGGAAGAGTCAAGGTTTATTACTGCAGCTTCTGCTTGCATGTTAGTATGTTTGTTGTATTGGCAGATTGATTTTGTTGTTCTTTTGAACTATTAGGTTCTGCAGACTCCCTTAGTGTGATACTTTTGAAAAGAGCAGAATAATTTAGTCTCACCATCTTTGCCCATTTTTAGTGGAGACCTTAAATTTCAAATTCCTTAACACAACTACAGAGCTGATCTAACCAGATTATGGCAACAAGAGTTTTATTACAGGATTAACTGAAAGGTTTGACCTAAACAGACATTGCGTGTCAGTCTTCACTTCTTTAATTTGCAGAGGAATTAGTATAGTATTTGCAAGATAACATGAGTGACAAAAGTTACAGAGTTTATATATTTTAAGGGAAAGTCTGATATTTTTAATCTAGCTAAAACTAGTCTATGTTTCAAAGACCAAGGACTTGGCTCCGAGAAGTTTAATCCTGAACTTGGGAAGCTCCTGAACTTCCAGCGTGTAATATCCTGCAGTTTTAGAGAGAAACTCCAGCCAGAAAATTCAGGAAGAACACAATAACTCTTTTTTTTTTTTTTTTTTTTCAGAAAATCAATCCTTCCATATACTATCCCCCCACTCAAACCCCCAATATCAGAAGATGCATTCCTGATTCAATTTAAAGACTATTAACTTTCAAAACGGCCCTGGAAGTAATTTTAACTGAATCTCATATTCTCAGCTATCCCTTCTGTGGTGCCAAACTAATCCTAACTCTGACCAAGCAGTAAATAACATGATTATTATGTTGAAATCTGTTCAGTGATGATGTAAAGCTAAAAAGAATGTGGAGCTTAAATTTCTCGTTTCGAGTAACAACTTGCTAAATTCAGAAACAGCTATGCTGATGGCCAAAGGTCTTTTCATATGTTCCCAAGCTTGCTGGAAAGAGTTATTTAAAAGGCTCCCAACTGTATCAAATTGTGTTGAGCTACTTTCAGTTTGTTGTTATAACTTATTCTTAAGGGCAAAAAGAATAACTCTGTGTCGTGGTTTGAGGCCCCCCTCAAACAGTTCTGCGCACTCCCCTCTCTTTCTTCCCCAGTCCCGGGGAAATGGGAAGGAGAATCCAAAGAATGCAACTCCCACAGGTTGAGA
>JASSUY010013560.1:58705-72298 GCA_032466535.1 Forpus xanthops | reverse complement strand
TCTTCATAGGGGAGGTGCTCCAGTCCCCTGATCATCCTCGTGGCCCTCCTCTGGACTTGTTCCAACATTTCCATGTCTTTTTTATGTTGAGGACACCAGAACTGCACACAATACTCCAAGTGAGGAAGCAAGAAGTTTTCAGCAAAGTAAAAACAGGTATCTTCAAAAGAAAGCAAGTGTTTCTCCTTATTTTTATACCACAAAATAAAGTCAAATTTTGAAACCCAGGCATCTTTTACAAACCCACATCATTTGAGAGTGCCTAAAATCCAAATACAAAAGAACCATTTACTAACATGACAACAAAGTGAAAAACAGAAACCAAGAATTAAACTCAATTTTATATTTTCAATTCATCAACATTTTAACCTTTTTTTAATGGTTGTCATAACATTTTAAAGAAGGTTTTTTTACTGGAATCAAGAATTCATACAAAATGTCACTTAGTATTTTAAATCTGTTTCAAAAAGTTGTGAAAAATGTATGGTTGATTGTAAAAAAAAAAAAAAAAGGAGTAACAGAAATAGATTTCATTTTTAATCCACTGCCAAAATCCATCTGACAAACATTTGGCCTTTGGCCAGTCACAGTTGAGGCTGACATGAAGATTTGTCAAACTGGGTTAACATAACTATTGAATTAGTATAGGAATTCTATTCTTTATTATGGGAGGTTGGCAAGGAGACAGTAAAATTCCTAGTAGAGATTCTAACATTTTGGAGACTAGCAGTAATCTATTGGATAATGCCTTATGGAAATGAAGTAGATGAAAACCAAATACTATGTCAGTATATAGATAGCCATCTTTACCAAAGAAAACAGCAAGTATTTAGACAAATACTGAAGCATGCATAGATAATAATACACATACATGCACACATACAACTAATAATTTTAAGTTAAATAAGCATTCTTCAGCCTTCATTAGATCCTGTTTGGCATGTTTTACCTTGTATCTTTAGTAATGTCAAACAACAGAATGTAACAAATTCCGTATTTTCTTATGCCTGATCCTGAAGAACAGTGCTTTTTATGCTGTGTTCTCCAACAGCAGGAGGGAGATTAAACAAGATCTTTGGATCTTTAAGTCCAGTCCCTAATCACCGCAGTTAACACATCATCATAAACTCTATCTGGATACTTTGGATGTTAGCCCTCTTTTTAGAAGGTTCTCTCAGAACCTCACTGCTCTGGTGGTTCTCGCAATTTTCAAATTAAGTTTATACTTGATAATATTTTAGTCATGCCAAGCAACACTTAGTGTTACAACTACAGCTTAGAGCTCTTTCTCCTTTTTCTAGTTCCTCTTACTCCCTTCTCCTGTACCCCTTTCCTTTGCATTTCCTAATCCAAGGAGCATAACATCTTACTAAACTATACAATTGCACCAGCAGTTGTTAAGTGATGTGTTATTAAGCAGAGGGCAGTGAGCAATCAAATATTCTGAAGTTCAAATAATGAGACAGCAGTAAGTATGGCAGAGCTATTCTGTTCAGAGATAGTTGTTTAGCTGAAATAAGTAAGTTTTAAATAGAATAAGTCACTTAAATTTGTAGTATTGTGTGGTTTACTATGTCGTTTGTTTAGCTTTACTTGTTTCACATGAGTAACTAGATGTTCTGAAGCCTTAGCCATAAGCTGTGGACTTTCACCTAGATATGCTTTTGGCTGGAATAGAGTTAATTTTCTTAGTAATTCTCCCAGTGGCTGGCACAGTGCTGTGTTTCACATAATAATGTTTTGGTAATATTTATTTTAAGACCTCAGTTTCCCTTTTTCTGCTGGAAAGCTAGTACACAAGAAATGTAAACTAGAAGGTAAGGAGGCTACAACCATCAGCAGAAGCTGCAACTCAACAAGACAGGAACGGTTAATGGCCTGATTGTACAGAGGTGGAGAAAGAATCCAATAAAAGACGTTAGAAGACACTAGACCAAAAGTCACCATTGGACTAAAAAGGCATGTGAAGAGCACATGAGGGATGGGTGCATAAGGACATAATTGCCTAGGGGTTTCTTTGCCTCTCTGGAGGCACCCAGTTTGAGCAGTCCCTATTGCTGTACCACTCAATCATTAGATTTTTTTTTTCCTGGAATTGAACATCTGAAAGAGGAAATCTAGGGTCAAGCCTAAAGGAGGAGAAAGCATGCCTAAGCGTGAGTGTGTGCGAGACTGAGGATTTGAAAATGGCACCCATCAATTCACTAGAGACATCCGCTGCAAAGGGACTCCAGTCCTAGCTGTTAAAGTTTCAGGTGAATGCTCAGGCAGTGGCTTCTCCCCTAACAGTTCCTCAACTTGGGAAGTCCTGTTTATCCAGAAAGGACTATTTTACTTATTCTACACAGCCAATTATATGTTCTTTTTCACTTGTTTCTGGATATAAAGATTAATTATGACACTGTTGTTGCAGTCAGCATTCAATTCCCTTTGATTTCAAACCAAATAATATGCAGGTCTCAATTCAGCTCAGGTTTGGGGTTTTTGTTTGTTTACCTTTTCCTACTGGAGTTTTAAAAGCATGTCAAATGTTTTATTTTACTATCAGAAAAGGTTTATAATGCTGTTGTTTAATGCATTTTGTTAGTCTTTATGCATATTAGATATAAAAAATGAGAAAAGATTTTAAAGATACAAATTTCAGAACAAAAATGAGGTCTTGATGCTGTGAATTGTTGTATATTGCCATTCTCTACATATGACCAGTCCCAGTGAAGGTGACTGGACTTCTAATATGTAGTCAGATCTATACACAAAAGTCTAATTTAAGGGGTTCTGGAGATCAGTGAGAGATATGGTTTGAATTGTGAGCTCATAGTAGAAACAGCTGAGCATTTTATGCATCTGGAAACTGGTTGTAGTTATAAATGATATGACTTCGGGAAACTTTTTTGTTGTGGTTCTTTAATCTTTCAGTTTTCAACTGAAAGTCGTTTCATTAAAGTGGAGGATGGTTATTCAAGAGCAGCCTTTACAATTTTTGTTACTTCAGATAGAGATCTGGTTTATGGGTATGATTTCTGCAGTGTAGGTTTATTATATTTACTGAACCATGTTTTTCTATAGACTGCTTAGAATCTATGATGACGTTGTTTTTGTTCAAGTTGACAAAGTATGTTTCAAGTTAGCTAATTTCCACTGAAAACTGTAGTCTCTAATGAACTAGGATTTTGAAAATTTTCAGGCAATTACATTTTTCAGTTTTGGTGACAGAGTTCTGATGCAAGGATTTGCTTGCAGTTTTTGTTTGTTCGCTTGAGGGGGTTTTGTTAGTATTTATTTTTTCTTCTCTCTCCACAATTTGATAAAATTTTTGGAAAGGTTTTATTATTGCCCTTTGAAACAAATTCATTACTTTGTGTAGAACCTAGAAATCAAGACCTCAGTATCTGAAAAAGTTGATTCCATTAATAGAAATAGCATAACACCACATTTGGCCCAATTTACAAACATGTTCAAGTAACCTTTATTTGCCTGAATACTCTAAAATTGGAAACATGTCAAATCACTATTTCTGAAGAATATTAGCTTATCAAGACTAGCACAGCATTTCCTGAAAAGTAGGGCATGCCCATACAATGTGAAACAAGAAAGACTATCCAGATGGGCAGAGCAGACTGGCTTCTCATCCACTTAATATGATATTTGCTGAAGTCCTTCGATTGGTTGTTTGAACCACTAACACAACACAAGAGGAACATCTGCACTCCATAAGACCCCAATTTCAAATCTTGATTTTGTAGTTGCTGCTCTACAACTTTATGAGATGAAACAGCAGTATTCTATGATGTATACTTAGCTGTAGTCTTTAGATCAACACATGCAGACACACTCTGTCTCAGATTTGCATGGATACTACAAACTTTGTATTTTTAAATATGGGATATTCTGAATATGCACCTTTTGAGAGGCTCTTTACTGCTTCCCTCATCATATGCATCTTATACTGTGCACTGACATAGCTGCTTTCTAGACTACAAACAGTATATAGTAGTTATGTTAAAAAGCAAACAAATGACAAACATCTAATTTTCATCTTTCAAATCTAACATATTTCAACTAGAATACAATATTGCAGCAAATGCACATTACACACTAAAAAATCCTTTAGCATTTCCAGGATGAATGGGAAAACTGTTACTAATAAGCCAGTGCATAAAGCCTATCCTATGCCATTTCTTTTTTCAAGACTGTCATGTTTGTAGCAGCTAAATATATTATTTATAAAATAAATTGTATTCTCAAATGTATTCTTGTTTTTAATTGGTCAGGTGACACATGAATCTCATTAATAAGGAAGGAGGAGAAAATCTGTAAGATCTATTGATAAGCACAATGCTTACTTTCCTCTTCCTCTGGCAAGCTAAGCTTCTCTGATGCAAAAAAACCTAACCTGGTAGGAGCTGCCATAAAATGGCTCATCATTAGAAGTACTTTACAAACACACAGCTTTCTTAATCTTTGTGAATATTTGGTCAATATTAGTATATTGGATCTGGCTGAGATGGAGTTAGCTTCATAGCAGTGCTATCATGCCATGCTTTGGATTTGTGGCTAAAAAAGTGCTGACAATAATGCCAGCGTTCAGCCATTGCTGAACTGTGCTTGCACAGTGTCAGTGCTTTATCTCTTTTGCCCCAGCTCCAGTGAGTAGGGGTGGGCAAGAGATTGGAGGAGACATAGCTAGGATGGCTGACCCAAACCGACCAAAGGGATATTCTATACCTTATGACATTGTGCTCTGCAATAAAATCTCAGGGAAAGGAGAAGGAAGGAGGAATGTTTGTGGTTACAGTGTTTGTCTTCCAAAGCAATCATTACGTATGCTTAGCCCCTGCTTTCCAGGAAGTGGCTAAACATCTGCCCACCTATGTGTAGTAGTAAATGCATTCCTCTTGTTCCTTTGCTTGTATCCACCACTTTTGCTTTCCTTATTAAACTGTCATCTTCATTCATGAGTCTTCACACCTTCCTTCTATCTGTCCCACTCTCATGGGAGAGTGAGTGAGCAATGGGGTGGGCATTTGGCTGATACCAAGGCTAACTCACAACAGCTATAAAATCAGGAATGATGATTAATTTATGTTAGTAGTAAAATGATGCAAGGCAGTTACCAAATAAGTGTCTAGATTAAGTGCACACTTCATGGAAAATAAGAAAATGCTCAATTTAAACTAAATTTTGGCTGAGAGGTAAGAAGTTAATAAACAATCTCTGTGATGATAAGTCCAGTACTTCTGTTTCTTTCTAAATCTACATAACTGACTAGGAGCAAACAGGGACAGACCATCCCAAATATTTAGAAGTCTTTCTCTAAAACAGAAGCAGCAGCCTGAAGGTACACAGGCAGGCATAAGGATAAATTACAGTCAAAGAGTTTTTAAGGAAACAGCTAGTAAAGAAAATGTTAAGGTTTTGGTGATGTATTTTCCAGTTTACCCACTTCTTCACATTAGACTGTATCACTTCTAGTAAGATCAAATAATTTAGTGATTCATAAAATTCTCAATGACTTAAAAAAACTATTTACAAGTTTTCAAAGCTTATATTGAGTTGACCAGTGAAGCAAATGGGAGATGTGTATATATATATAGTAGGCAAAATATCTGTAAGAACATCTGAGCAAAAGCCAGCTGGCACAAGTCATTTCACCTACTGGCAATGAGGTATGAGTTAACATAGCAAGTACTATAGGAGACAACTACCCCTAACCCTATAACCAATGCAACAATATCCATAGTCTCCCAATTAAAATGGATTAGACATTAAATAATAATAAAATAAACATCTTTTTCATATAACACACTCCTAATGACTGCAAATCTCACATTAAAATTCTGTGTAACAACATTAAATCTTACTTTCCATGCTGTATACCTACACTGCATTATTGCTTTCATTTCCAGAGATACATTTTTTGGCATGTGTTTATAATGTAAGAAACCAAAGGCTTTTTGGCCTATGACCAGAACTTGACATGATACGGTACAGAGAACTTAAAAGAGCCACATAAAATGCTTAGAAAATACTTTCAGAAGATAAAGGCATACCAAGTGGTAGCTATGATTATTTTCCCACTGCACTGTTATGTTTCCATGGCTGGTATGTTGCACAGGAGATAGAAAAATAATTTTCATTGCTTTTCCTTTTAAAAAATACTTAAAATAAGTAGCAGCATGAAATATTTTGGTAAAATGGTAGACTCATGTCTTAAAGAAGTTCTTCAGGAAAACCATGCTTAATAGATTTTAACTGATTACTTGTGCTGCTCATTTAAATGATGAACTATCATGAAATGCACATGGATGCGATGCACTAAGCCCACTCAGTTCTTTGCAAACACACTTAATACTTTATTGGCTGATAGGGGAGGAGAGATTTCTTTTGAATTTTGTTTCTGCTATTTTTGTATGTTGACCATATGGCCTATCTCTCTCAAGCATATTTGACACTAGAAATCAGTAAAGCCTACTCTCACGTATGTCCAAGTACCATTTGTGAATGGCTTTAACTGTACTTTTATTGATTCAAATGCTATGATAGGCTTCTGATCAATAAAGAGCAAGTCATGAGGTTCATAAATCCAATCTGTCATGATCCATTATTGGGTGGATTTGGATAATATTTCATCTTCTTTTTTTTTTCTCCTCAAGGTTTTTTGAATCCGTTAACTACAAGTTACGAGGCTAGTTCAGAAAGTGACTTGAAACTTTGTTTTTGACTTTCACCTTTTTGTAGAATGATTTCAGTGCAATGTGCGTCATATAGAACAAATTATAATTATGCAATCCCAGTGTGAATTGGTTTAATTTACCAACAAGCTACACAACTTTAAATTGGATTTACTTTTCTAATGATTAAGTTATATTGGCATAAAACTGAGCATGAGTTTAGTAGCTTTCCAACTTTAGCAAGATACAAGTTTTGCATGATGACTCCTTTAAACTTACCCTCCACCTCTCAAATTTGTGATACCATAATCCAAGCAGCAAATATCAGATAATTATTTTCTAATTATGTAAAGTTACTCAGAGGTTGGACATAAGAAGCTATAGTGCAATATTTGTCATAAAGGATATAAAGATTAAGTTTGCACTCCAGTGCAGGTGCTTGCAACTTAACCAGTATTTCTCAACAACTTTCTGTCTGCAACAATGCCCTTTATGAAACTGAACATGTTAGAAATTATATTTACTGAACAAGACCATTCTACTATAAATAAATATTTTATATTTTGTTAAATCTGAAGATTTGGCCCTCTATTTATTATCTGTATTTTCTCTTTGTCTTTAATTCATCTTTGTAGCTATCAAACCCAAGCATACCATATACTGAATCACATATGTATTTTAAACCTCATTTTGTCTTTATTAAAATTTGACTTCTGGCTCACTTGATGTGTTTGCCATTTCCTCAAGAGTAAACATTTTTCAGCTAAATCTTTAGAAACATATATAATTTTGATAAATGAATATAACTAGGATATCTCTTATTTCACTGAATAGTTTTAACACTTCTTCTCCCTCCTTAATGAAGTTTAGAATGAAGCTGACTCTTACTAACATTTTAGAAGCAATATCACACAACAGCCCACAGCAAGTGTGTAACGACATTCCTTTCACTCACTTAAGGATGCACTCATTGAACAATATCTTGAACACATTACCTTCCTGTTTTATGTTGTTTTTGCTACAGCTGGGTGGAGTTTGCAATTGTTTCACATTTGAGTTCCATTTTAAATTGTCAAAATCTACATTTAGTCCTAGAACCTGTTCAGTGATTTTTCAGACTTTTGGGTATGACTTAAAGCTGATCCAAAACACTGACTAGGTCCCAGGTAAGAACAAAATAATATGTCTAGCACTTTACAGAATTGTTGATAAGACGAAATGTTACTTAAAAATATTAATTTATTAGATAACTTTTTATTAGAGCCATGTATGTACTATGAGTCAACAAAATCACAAAATGAGGCTGTATTTCATACTTATAATCTTCACCAATCCTCTAAAGACACACACATTAAAAAAATATTTTTTTCTTAAATCACAATACTCTGTCAACTCTCATCCAGAAATGTCTTGGTGAATATGCAGATCAATAATATAACAATGCACTGCATACATCCAGAACATGAAGGTGGTTAAAATGTCAGTGGACTGGCAAGCATTATTTAAGACAGACAACTTATATATTTTCATGCAATCCATGACACAGAAACGACCATGATTCCTTAATAACTCTAAGCAATATTGAGAATTTTACTGCATTGGTTAGAAATCGATCACTGGAAGAGAAAAGATTCATAAATACTATTTTAAATCTTGAGGTTTCCCTTTTCTCCTTTTTATGTTTATGTAATATACTTTGGTCTTCTAAGAATTGCTAGGGGCTTTTTTTACTTAAAAGTTTAATTTTCTATTACTATTGTAATCAACAGTACCAGGTACTTTACCACAATATATACATTTAATATAGAGCAAAGGATTATTCTCCACACTTTTTCTACTTTTTATTTCTTTTTTTTTGGAGGGGGAGGCAGATGTCAACACAGAAAAATCTTTTCATCATTGAATTTCGTTTTATGAGCTTTCTGAATAAAATTTTATGATGTATTACATCATCTTGGATACAATTTTATATCTAGACCAATATCAGTAAACAGTAAATTAGAAATGATTCCTCCAGATACCCTAAAAACTTGGGAAAATCCACAAGCCTCATTTTCTCCACAACTGACAACAAAGGACATTTGCAAAACCTGTACAAGGAAGTTAACCCTTCCTAGACACCTTTGATGAGATTCTGCCATTTTGCTTAATCTAAGACATAATAGCTGTCCTATCCTTAGAGCTTTCAGCAAATATTATGGCAAAACTAGCCTGTGCATTATCAGAAGTATCACACGAGCTGGGCAATAAGAATTATTTCCTGTCTTCTTATTTTTAATAGAGGAATTATATTATTTCTTGTTAGAAATTAAATACTGCATTCAGAAAAAGTATTGCAAATCAGATTCTGTTAATGAACTACATTTGACCTGAGGCAAGACATTTAGGTTGGTCTCTAGCACTTTGTAGACATGTAACTGAACCTAAACAACAGCACAGAGCCACAGTTTTTTTTCCCTGTGAGAATGATTTGGATTTATAAAATGATTTATCTGTTTAAATAAATAGGTTCCACGAAGAAAGTCTGGCAGTAGGCATAGCTGGTGCATTACCCTCATTCCTATATCTTTTAGAGATTCCCATACCACCCAAAATTTTCACTCAAAATTCATCATTCCTCATATTCCAGCTCTTAGTAGAGGGCAAACCTGTGGTCTTTCCTTGAAATCTTGCCTATATAAAGTTCTTCTCCAAATATTAGTGTACTCAGGGTGCATGTTAAAAGCATTGTTTCTTACTATTCAAACCATTTATTCTCTCCTTTAGCTTGGATCTCATTGTACACAAACTTTTCCCAAATACCTCTTCTTTCACTACAAATCTCTCTCTAGAACATTTGCCTTCTGCTAAAACATCTGCTTAGAGTTTGCTCAAAAAAGGGTAGAAAATGATAAAATATAAATTAGGAAACTGGTCCTTGGTATATTTTAAATCGTTGTTAATATATTGTGCATTTTGGGGCTTGACTCTAGATTCAGTGATGATAATTTTTGACACAACTTTTGCCTGCAATTCAGAGCACTGCATTTAGACATATGGTGTAAGTTCAGAGCTTTAATGAAAGAAAAAGAGGAAGATTGTTTTGAAATTGTAAATCCAAAAGAACTCAGTGGACAAAGATTAAGGATCTGGTGTGGCTTTTAGAGAGCAGTAAAACCTTTATTATAACGGTTATATAGTTCATATAATCTATAGGAAATAGTTGGTGTAAGGGCACAAATACCATTGATTTCCACAAATCATACTGGATTTATAAAAAATTGTGAGTATGTAAAAGGTATACAAAATTACATTTTGCTTGTAGGTCAGCTACTGTGGCCTAAAGTAATTTGTTCCTATTTCATAAGTTTATATGCATTGCTAGCTAATTAATCATGGGGAATATTCTACTTTTCAATATTTTACTATAACTACGCAATAAAAAAGAGGAAATAAAGGACATCTAACATCCAGCAAAAGTTATTATCAATTATTAACCATATATTAACTGGAATATATCAAAGAGAGAGCAAGTCTTAAGAATTATTCAAATTTCACTCAAATGAGCACAATTAGAATATCTATGTTCTTCTAAAACAAAATAACCTCAAATACATAGAAGTATTTAGTATCTGATGATTTTGCCACACTTGTCTTTCACACTTAACAAAAGAGAAGAAAGCTCAAAAATAAATTTCTGAAAGAGTAGGAAGCCAGCCAAATATTCCACATCTGGAAGAAGGTGTAATAAAAGATAATTACACAAAATACAGAGTTTATTTTCAGAAACAATATAGACCACAATAAAATTATTTGAAACCATCCTTTTACCTTCATTTTAAAACTAAGGAGAAAGTTTGACAAAAAGCTGAACTACTGGTCCAGCTACATTAGTCAGTATGGTGAAATTCACTTTTCACCCTTTAAAAAAAATCCTGCTTAATACCACCCCATTATTCAATTCATATTCCCCCAAAAAGGTAGAATGCATTTGGACTGTGAGAGAAACAGCTATAGAAAATCTTGTCAAATCTCTTACACCTAATGTGAATAAGCATGATCACAAGCTGAATAGATCTTGAAATATTATTTTAGTAGGCTGTAGGAAGTCTGTAAGTTTAAATTTATCACTGCTATTAAACATAGCCCAGTGGTCTACTTTTTCCCAAGACTGCTTAACATACCATGCTGTTGTGTTCAAATTCAGTAGATTGCAGATTTTTAAAAGTTTGTATTTTTGAAGCAAATTCTGGCCTTAAGAAGTGACTGTTTGTCACCTTGAACTCATCAATCACTCTCTCCAATGACATCCAAAAAGATAGCTTAGCACTCTGCATGCCATTATTCAGTTTGCTTTCCAGCTTTCTGAGCATCTTTCTTCAATAGAGCCTATTTCTAAACAAGTGTTGCACACGTGCAGTGCAGCATTTGCCTTTCATTTCCCTACTTTGACTCACAATGTGATGGTCATTTCCAAACTAAAGTTTCCATCTGTGACTGCTGCCTTGCTTTTAATTTTAAAAGCTTTACAGTCATTCCAGTTGCTAGATTCTGCTATTTCTCTACTTTTTTGCTGATAAAGCTATTACATTTCTTAAATAGTTTATCTGTGATTTTAAGTGAAACATACCTGTTGTTGGATCTCTAGGAATGCTTCCAAGCTTGAGCCTTCTTTGCATTCTAAACCAGCAGAATCCATTTCTCAGCAGGGAACAGTATCATACACTACATACCAGTTTCCCAACAACCTTAAGGCAAGGGGCCCATATCCTGAGCTGGTATGACTTACATAGCCTTTTTCTGAGGCCAATAAGCCTAATAATCTCAGCTGAGAGAGTAGTTTAAATTCTTGGTATCCATCTTGCACAGAATAATATAATTGCAGAATCACGGAATAGTTTGGGTTGGAAGAGACCTTAAAGACCATCCAGTTTAAAACCCCGTTGTGGGCAAGGACACCTTCCACTAGCCATACTGCTCTAAGCCTCATGCAACCTGGCCTTGAACACTTCCAGAGATGGGACAGACACAACCTGTTCCAATGTCTCACCGCCTTCACAATGCAGAATTTTTCCTAAAATTTGCATCTTAATCTCCTAATTTTTTTAAAGCCCGTTCCCCTTGTCTTGTCCCCTTGTAAAAAGTCTCCCTCCAGCTTTCTTGTGTGCCCCTTTATAATCTCTAAGAAGTAATGCACACCATGAAAATGCACATTGTAGTCACTGTGATTAACAGAGTGGTCCTAAAATGCCTTTTTAAAGTTACTGAACTAGCCATATAACAGCTATAGAACTGAAAATATTGGCCAATGTGAGAAGCAGAGAAGTTGTGTATGGTCAGTATTGTGTCAAGTGGGCTAACTTGGGAGCTCCAGCAATAATTATCAGGGTGCTTATGTGAAATAAATGTTCCTTTGACAATCCTTTAATGAATTAAAAAAGAAATACAATCAACACTATTTTTGTTAGTCTGATTCTACTTCAGATCTTGAACAGATTTTGATATGTGTCTGCAACTTAAACGAATAAATTAAAATTCTTTTAGAGAACTCTTAAAAAAAGAGCCTTTTTCCTTCAGGACAGAAAACAAAAAAAAACCCAACACTTTAAATTAATGCAACATGGGTAACTTTCAAACTCCTAATTATAGTTTGCAAGGCTCTTCAAAACAATTTTGCGTTGCCATATGACATGTTATAAAATAAATAGAAACATCTAACTGCTCCAAGAAGAATTTTTATGAATGTACATTCAGAGAAAAAGAACTTAACAACTTGGTGTATATTTTCAGGTTTCTGAGAATGGATTTTAATCAAAATTCATCTGGACATTAATGTCCTGTTTTTCCTCTCACATCACTTTTATACTGACATAAATCAATGGCGTTCAATGGAGCTATTTCTGATTGACAATATAGTATCTGTGAAGGCTCAGACCCTGAGACTTTAATGTAGCTGCAATCACAATATAAATAAGCATATGAATCCTCACTGCGAATCAGAAACATTTAAAACAGATAGGGAGCTTAGTACAGGAATAGGGTAATGTCAAGACTTTGGAGTTCGGGAGAGTTTATTGTTTTAGTTCTTTTTTCTTTTCTCCTTTCTTCTTTTTTTTTTTCCCTTTTTTCTTATTCTAAGAAAAGAAACCAAACCAAACCAACAATTAAAAAAAACCCAAACTTCTGCAATGCTGTACATAGTTGTAATAACCTTTCTGGATTACTTCTTGGTATGCAATTTTAATATCCTTTTCTCTTTGACAAGGTCAGGTCTGCTTTCTCTTTTAGGCAGCTCAGAAGACTCAAGTTATAGCTAATTGCTTTGATTATTTGCTCTGTAACCTCTAATTCCCCATGACCTTTCCTAAGACCGTTTTCAATTTAATGAGTCAAACTAGTAAAGTTTATACTGGACTTTTGATGAAAGCTGCCAGAATGTCTTGACAAATTAAGTACTCCACATACTAAGTTGCTTTCGGACCAAACGAACGGCAGAGGTAATGTTGCTATTTTTCTTTTAAGGTTTATAATTTGTCTGTACAGAACAGATGCTTTTCCAGGAAAATAAAAACAAAAAGTAAATGCACAAAAAAAAAAAAAAAAACAAACCAAAAAAAACCAAACAAACCAAAAAAAAAAACCCACACTCATTTTTATGTACTATTTTCTGTAACTTTAGGTTGGCCAAACTATTCCTTGAGGCTGGTCCCTCAAGGTTTTTAAATAAACAAGCAAACAAACAAATAAAGCTGTATGAATCCAATATTGGAACTTTCATTATTTTCTTGTCCATTTTTATATTTCATTAAGCCACACTGACTTATTCAATAATTCCACTATGGTGGACACTGTACCTGAGATGAAAACATCCTTCCAGAGGACATTAAGAAACTTCCATGGCCACTTCCAACAAAAATGAAGTTAAAAGCATTTTTATTCTAGC
>JASSUY010013560.1:0-58605 GCA_032466535.1 Forpus xanthops | reverse complement strand
AGTTAAAAGCATTTTTATTCTAGCTAGTTTGTAGCACTCTAATTGTACCCATGATAGTCAGGGTTGGGTTTTTTTTTGCAGCTATTTACTGCACTGCAGATATTAAGCTTTCTTGAAGATTGAATGTAACTGAAATCAAGTGGATAGCGCTCAAAATCACACTGCCCTGCCTTTTGATTTTTGGGAGGATGCAAGATCAATAAAAAGTTCTGTTGTAAGACATAACTCAATTAAATGTAAAGAATAAGGCACCTGTCCTTCATGCTTATGTTGGCCATGGTATTTCATGCTCCCTGTTTCTTTTAGGCTGAGCTTACTAGACTTCTGTCCATTATTCTTCATTTCATGGTGATCATGTGCCTATTTATTCTTTTTTAATAAACAGTACAGGAGTAGTATTGTTTACCACTGCATTCAGACAAAACAAAGGTCTCTCCAATATCAATCTAAATATTAATCTACAAGCATTAACTTCAAAACCCAAAGATCTTTATATTGCCTGCCATTCCAAAATCTGTCATGCATAACCTTGTCTTTTCCATCTGCCTTTGAGGGATCAGAAAAATTATCAAAAATCTTAAATATTCATTTGCCACATTTGAAAATCTGATCCTATAAGAACCTTAGGCACCTAAAAGTTAGCATGTATCTTTCAGTTACCCAGTCCCTGAAGTAGAATCAAGATACCTCCATCCTTTTTTACATTGGGGCATCCAGAGTTATTTCTACTTCAGATCTGCATCTGCCCTTCAGAAACTGTCAGCTATATATACATATTTGCAATGTGGTGGTTATCTTTTATACAATAATCTTGTTACTGATATAGTTGGCTATCTAAGTCCCACCAAACTGATGGATGCAATTCATTCATTAAATATAAGGGACCCTAAACCCTTTCATTTCCCCAAGAGAGTTCACAAATCCCCTAAAGGTTGAGCTACTCCAAGAGATCAGCATTTTCCATTTCTCTCAGAATGAAGATCCAGAAATAAAGGGAGCATGTCAGGCAATCTGATCCTGCAGGCTAATGCCTCAAGCAGTTAACAGATTCATTATAAAGAATAGTAGCATAAAAAGCTAAAGCCTTAATAGCAAAGCAAAATATTAAGCAAAATTTACAAGTAATGAAGTAATGATCACTACTATAAAACTCCTATACCTATTAAACATTGGCCTGATCTGGCTTTAGATTCTATCAGTGTACTCAATAATGTAAAATCACCTTCAGTGGAAGCATGAGCCTTACATTCAGCGCTTAGGTTTCCACGCCCCAGCCTCATTTGCTGTCAAGAGATTTTCTTGATATCAAAGTTCCAAGAGTTTAATGAAATGAAAACCAATTCTAATAGGGAAACATAGATCAACAAAACATGAATTTCTGTTAAAGTGAGCTATCATTATCTGCAATAATCATAACAGAGAGTCATTAAAAAAGAGAAGTTTAAGTGGCTCAGCAAGTGACTGAAGAGACTTCCAAGTTTTGGTTAAGCACCGATTTTTGCTTTGCTTTTAACCTTTTTCAGATTGTTACTAATATATTAGATTTTGAACAATTATATTGATTTAGAGATCTTAAAGTGAATAAAGCTCAAAATAAAAACTGAAGCTTAGCACCTTGTTGAGTATGAGCCAGACGTGTATAGTTCAGGTTAATCCTAGCCACTGATTTCTTCTATAAAATTCTTTCCCTTAAGTGAGATACCAAAAGCTCTATCCAACCTATGTATGGTAGCCATGTACTGTGCAGGTCAATTTTTTCTTTTACATTAGAGTGGTATTTTTCTCATTCCAAGAGATGTTGCTGCACACTGTTCATCAAGATAAGGAATTATCAGCGTATTTCCAGAACAGTTAAGGCCAGATTATAACTGGAATGAAAACCAGTTTCATATCTGAGATTGTACAGTATCAAAGGACACAATTTTTCTAGGTGCTTACAGAATGATGCATGAGGGTAAAGGATAAAAAGCAAGATAGAAAACAACTGGCAAAGCAGCAGCACACATGCCTATCCACTGTGCCATACTGCATTAGGGAAGAAAAAAAAGTGAGGGGACTATGAACAACCATCTTTTCTACCGTTGATGTTATTCAGGCAGCACTAGATGGAGACAGAAAAGTGACTATACAATATCCTGAGTGCTCATCTGGCTCACTGGTAAGGCTGCCAGCCTAGTGCTTTTGCCCTGAAGGGGCTGAAAATATTCGACATCAACAACTTGATCTACTGGGATTGTGACAGCAGGTCTGCATCTTTTTAGAGCAGCATGTCAAACTGAAGAAAATAGGGAAAGCAACATGGGACAAATGTTTTGACCTTACAGTGCTGTGCTATGGTGATAAGATACTATGAGTGTTACTGTTTTCCCTGCTAACACTTGCCAGGAACAGTACCTTCTGCTGTACTTACGACTGATCTTGTTTATATACATGCTTTGTTACACATTGTCACGGAAAGTTATTAAGAGCTTGATTCTAAAAATTACATCTATTTTGTTCAGAAATGTACAAATCATTTAATCATTAGAAATAACTTTCTCAGATCAGATAAAGGATATGTAAACTTTGAGAATTTTTTTTTTTAAATAGTCAAAATAATTTTGAAAGGGCCTTGAGATATAATAATATTCAAGGAAAAAATAACTCCAGTGCCCTGTTCACAAATGAAAATCACAACAGTTACCTTAGTACACAGCACAAATATAATACTGCAAGGGTCAGACAGAAGGTTCATATTTTTTAAGCGATTCTCCTTGTTCTTGTATTTTTAGTAATGACAGAGGCCTGCTGTACAGTGAAATAAAAAGTTAGTGAAATAGTGTATTTGATTAATACAGGGGCTTCTCCATACCCTCACCCCCCAGAAGGCCACTTTTATTCCTGTTCTTCCAGAACTGAGGAAGTCAAACTCCTGCATACAGAACCGTAAAACAATTTGGGCTGAAAGGGACTATTAAAGGTCATCTAATACAACTCTCTCCAATGAGAGGGACATCTTCAACTAGGTCAGGTTGTGTAGAGCCCTGTCCATACTGGCCTTGAATGTTTCTCGGGATGGGGCACCTACTACCTCATTAGGTTACCTGTTACAGTGCTGCACAACCCTCAGCATAAAAAATTTCTTCCTTATGTCTAGTCTAAATCTACCTAAATACCATATCTCTATCATTTCTGTCTTTGTTATAATTTCCAGTTCAGCAAATTAAACAGAATTAAAATCACATTTTTAGTTTATATTCTGATGCCTTTGTTAATGTCTAGACATCAATGCAGTCAACAAGAGATATGAATCTCAGTAAGCACCTAAAGGCTTTATAACTAGGATTAATATACAAAGATATTATAATACGCATAAGAGTAATTGGAGTACACAGTTAAGAAATTAATAACACTAAGCTAAATCAAAATTCTTACACATACGATGTGTCAGTGTCACAACTGTACCATGGCATAGATAATAAGAATGCTGGGACAGAATAGCTGTTTTCTGGTACCCCCTGATGAAATATGTTACTCTCAAAACTCTTCATACATCAAATGTATTCTATTATGTAACTAGATCACCTTAATTAGTGTGATAAGTTCAGAAACTCAAACCTGCTAATGGAAGTGGAAGAGGAAGACTGTGTGATATGTACATATCTTTTGAAGAACTATATTGAAAGAGTAGCATTCACATAAGAGCAGGACTATTGAATATTAATAAAAATATGGTATTCAGTTTTCTAGATACATCTAGTGAGGTGGTTCTATTACTAAATTTAAGTGTGAAATAATTTGTTAATCATGAGCATACAGCCAAACATTCAGTACCACCAACAGAGTCTGCAAGTGACAGGCATTTATCTTTAATTTTAGTTTTTTTCTGCCTAAATTAATCATGAGAGCACTCAATACATCATTTGTGGTCTTCTAGCTTAAAAGCTGTCATACAGTTTGTCACAGATCAGAACACCACAATGTAACTTAAGCAATGAGTCACATGTTATCATCAGCATCCAAAGCTAAAACCCCACAAAAATGAAAATTATTCACTCATATCATTAAGTACTTTCTTTGGAAGTACTAAAGGAAGTACCTTCTTGGGGAACAAAGACTTGAAGGCAATGCTTGGCAGAATATCTCTCAAATAAGAATCCAGGAATTAGATCTGGTATTTGCAACTAATAATTCAACCTCTTCTAATACAGAAGACTTTTATTCCACTCTCACAGTGAAACAATGCATTTTAGTAATTTTACTTTCTATCAGAGTGAATAGTTATACGTCCTGACAGTGGTGAAACACAATTTTTCTTCCCTAAGAAGACAGCTATTCTTGCTACTTACCATGTTTTTAGACTGACATATTTTATTTACATGTTGTTTCTCCCCACCTGAGGTTTCACACTGATGGTCCTTTGAGGAAGTTAAGTACCCCAAAGCACTACCTCTTTCAGTGTTTTGTTGAATTTGAATTAAGATTCCCTATAGTAAGTTGCAAAATTGTTCAAAATTGACTCTAGGCATCCTAAGAACCCTAAAGCTTCTAAGGGACTTGTTTAAAACTAAAAACTGAATATCTCCTGAAGGAAAACTACATGTCAGATTTATATTATAATGTGTTATTGTGCTTTTTGTTCTAATTGGGTTTGAAGCCAAAATGCTGCTGTTTTGCAAATGCTCCTGAAGTATTATTCTGTATTATTATTTTCACATAGAAAACCCACCAAACAGCATAACAAATAATAGTACCAGAACAATAGCAATTCTGGCATATTTTCCATCCATTACGGGTATTATTTAATTATACACTTTTATGTTGCATATGAGTAGAAAGTTTTAATATTAATGGTGAAGCACAGTGACAGATTACATTTTATACTTTAACTGAGTGTCTAAGAGGACAATATTTTCTTTTGAAAATTTTAGATTAGCCTCAATAATTAGATAAAGAATATGAAAAAATAAATCTTATCTGCCAATAAAGGATATATAATAATCAGTAAATGTGTACCACTACTTTGCACTTCAGCAGTACTAAAATTCTCTAATGCTAATCAAAACGGTGAAAGCAGCCAAGATATGAGAAGGCTAAATGCAATACCTTTAATCAGAGAAATTTATTGAGAAACATATTTCTGTAACAATAGAAAATCTTTCACCTGTGATATTTAAACTTTTAAGACACAAAGATGACCTAGCAATTACTTCATATTACTCTGTAACTTTTAAAAAGCTTTTCTCTTCTAAAATGATGTCATTTACTCGATGTAGGTCTATAAATGGAAATGAAACAAACAGGTAATGGCAACTTCCCTAAAGCAAACAAAAATGGCAAACAGACTCACAAAAATCCTCCAACTTTTAAAGTAAACATTATCAATACTTTAAAAGTGTCTCTAGTCATCTATGTTGTAGAAGGTACTAAAGCAATAGTGTGTCAGTATGATATATGAATTAGATATACCTGATAGCTCAACAGATTTTTCTGGAGACTAAAAAAAAAATGGAGGCTCTGTTCTTGTTTATCTTAATGAAGCAGAGTGTCCCTGTATTCCTTCATGGCTTTTGCAAGATTTGTTTTAATATAAGCAGTGTAAGATCCACTTTCATCACTGAATTTCTCCTCTGCTGATTTAGTTTCAAATCAGCCTTTTTGATTTTCTAGTGCCCCAGTGCACTCTACAAAGCTAAATCAAGCATAAGTAAACTAATCTAGTTTAACACCATATTCATAAAGTTATTTCATAGCTGTAGCTGGTACTTGATATGGTATCATATACTTCCTCTGAAGTTTGTTTCTTAAGAGTTCAAAATGTAACAAAGCATATTTAAACACAGGAACAGCTTCATTCAGATTGAAGAACATCTCAGGTGATGTGAAATTGAGAGGTTAATGACCTGGATTCTCAAAATGGCCCAGCTTTCTAGAGTAAAAGATCTACAGCTGTAACACAAAGGCTATGTATTATATACACCTGTGAAGCAAAATGGTATGAGGTTCAGTTGAATGCTCCTTATCTTCTACTAAGAAAGCCCTCCTAAGAAGTGATATGGTTCACACCAGATCCATGTCCCTCACTCAAACAGTATCTGAGATTTGGGTATCCTCAACTAGCCTGAAATAGTGCCTGTACAGGTATAGTGAGACTGTGCCATACTTCATTACTTTGAGATATATCATAACACTCCGTCTTTAAAATGCAAACAAGCAGAAAATCAGTGCACTCAAAATTCCAGTGTTGAAACTATTCAGATTCTTGAAGCAAACATTTAAATTGCAGTTTACTGAACATATTAAAATTCTGTTCTCTCAATGTCTACGTGACTCTGCACTACAGGAAACAGATGGCCTTTGACATCAACCAACCTTTGGAAAGAAAAAGGAAGGCAGTTCAAATACACGTCAAGTCAATGTGCATTTCAGGTTGCCTGTTTACCCTTGAATCCTTTAGAAGCTTACATCTCAACCCAGTCCACACAAAGGAATACTTACTCTATATTCACTTGCATTTTACTTCTCAGTAGGAAGATAACAGAAGAAGGTTGAGTACAGTTATACCAAAACAGCAATGTATTTCAACTGTATAGAAAAGGCAACATTAGAGGAGATCAATTTTGGTGCAGTCATCCATTCCAGTTACTTCACAGCACAGTTAAAGAATCCATAGGACAGGTAATTGAAAGCATTTGTAATCTAGGTTATAACTTCTAAGTACAGCATTTCAAGTCACTGCACAGTGGCAAGCATAGATCCTGAAGGTGCTTATTTTGTAGGCTACCAGTATTTCTCACCCAGTTAATATAATTCAGGATGCACTCATTTTCACTTTAACATCAGACAGTCTTCATTAGGTATAGAAAAATGTTTAAACTATAACATCAGATCATATTTTAGCAACCATATAGAGAACAGATTGTATGACATGCAGGTATCAGTATAAAAGTTCTATAAGCATGCCAAAAAAAGCTTTATGCACTCATTGATTATCAGTGGACTGTAGAACCCATTGATAATTATGTTATCAACTGACAGGATTTCCACATGTTCCGTGTGCCCAGGTATTTATTTTGAAAATGCAAAATCACTAATCTAGAAACAGAAGATGGGTTTGAATGTATTTAGATGAGCAAACATTAGCTGAACCCATGACACAGAAATAGGGTTAAACAAAATTACACATATATATACACACATGCAGATAAAGGCCCTATGTCTAATTTGGCACCTTCTATAAAATGTTTGTTACTTCATTTAATTACCACAAAACTTATCTTTCCTTGTCAACTTGCAAGTTAGAATAAAGCATGATTTCTTATGATGTTTCTTTTAACTAAAGTACAAAAGGACTTTTCTCATTTAGAAGCTAAGCACAATAGGAAAAAGGAAGTTTACATGCTTGTGATTTCAAGCAAGGATCAAGACATTGTTCCTTAATGTGACTCATAACCAGGAATTCATATCTAGATTCCTGTTAGCTTGCACATCTGACTCATGTCCTCTCACAAGGTGTGGTACAGAAGCTATTCTGAAAGCTGTAAGACAATAATTTTCTAATATACCAGAAGCTTATAAAAATGAGCCATTTCAGTCTCCTGGAAATGACTAATGAGAACTATTTCAGCCACTAATAGCAACTATTTACTCTCCAAGGCAGAAGGCCATAATTAGCAAGGCTTTAACAATAGAAATACTAGGTAGGTACACCTCCCAAGCATTTTGGGCTGATCCATATCATGTATCATGCAGCCAAGCCAAGCCACCACTGCAATCTGTATGTAAAAATATATATTTATTTACTCTATTTAAATTAATTTAGTAATCATCTTGAATTTATAAAAATTATAAAATTATCTCCTTGACCCCCCCCCTTTTTTTTAAATAGTCTTCATTAATACAAATTCAAAATTTATTCTGGAAGTTAAGATAGAATGGGAACTAGAGAAACTCACCTCTTACAGCCTGCCTGTGAATATTTTTGACATGTAACAGTTTCACAGACATGTCTCCCATCTACTGAAGACTACATCTACCTATTTTTCTCTTGCATTCTGGCCTCTCTATGTATATGCCTTTGTACAAGACAGGCTGTCCTGGCATTTCAGTCAAATCCATTCTTGGGAACCTTCTTCCCTGTTCCATATCTCACTCATTGTTATGTGTTTCAAGCAGGCAGGTAAAATAGGCAGTTTTGGCCTCATGGGCAACCTGTCTGATATAAAAACTGATTCTCAACGGAACTCAAAATGAGCGATGGGGTTGAAGTTCTACACAGCAATCAGGCTTCCACTGTGCTACATGCTGTAAATTCCTGGAAATGAAAAAGATACTCTCTGCCCTAAAGAGCATATAGCCTTCTAGCACACAAATACCACAAAGACACAGGGAGGAAGAAAGTCTAACATTACAAGAGGAAGAATAGCATGAGGAAGGCTAAACCCTGAGTAAAGTGTTTTATCCATGAAAAAAAATCTGACTGATACTTTCTAGCTACTCTTCATAGACCTCTGAAAACCTTCCTTTCTCCTCCCCTCTATATAAAGTGAATATTTGTTAGGGGGGCCTACCACAAGAAGCAGAACAGGGAATAAACAGAAGAAAGAGCAATGATTATGTTGAGAGCAAAAGATCTACACCTATGCAAAAAATGTAGAAGCAGTCCTACTGCTTTTCATTTTGCTACTCTCAGAAGGTTTCTCTGTGAAGCAGAACACTTATCCCTCTCACCTTTAACCCCAAATTTAACTCCCCCCATCAACAGCCTCTCATAATGAAAATTCAAAACTGTAAATTATGATACTGTGTAATTTCTTTGCCATTTAATGGCAGTTCCACTTGGTAAGGACTTGAAGAGGGCATCCCAGATGAAGTGAAAATATTCTAACACACAACAAAAAATGTCATTTAATACAGTCAAACAAAACCTGCCCCATTGGAAGTCTACCTACTTTCAACAAGGTTACATAAGGCTGTGCTTGATTGCCATTACCACAATGAAATCTGAAAAACTTTCTTTCTTATGAAATTTAACCTTTGATTACTAAATAGCCAATGATGCAAGACATAAATTTCAAATCAAGTCATACCAAAAAAGAAAGGAAAATACTTATGGTAATATTTTAACTATGTTTATGACATGAGCAACCATACCTTCGCAAAAAGGATTTCTCGTCTAAAGACTCCAAAAAGAAACAGCTTTTCTAAATCAGAGGCTATTTTTTTCTCATCTCTTCCTGCATTCAAGTAAACAGGTATATGGGCCATGAAGTTCTTTGTGCTTTGTTCACATTCAAAGGTCAAACCAATTGATTAAAATGGCAACTAGCAAGTCCAACTAATGTGGTTACATGGTGGCCCAACAGTCTCCATGTGCACCTCATTAGGTCTAATTGCATTGAAGTGAACTGTAATTCACTGTTAATATAAAACAGCTGAGAGGATGGAGTTCTTCACACAAAGCGCAATCAGGTAAGTAATTTCAAGCATGCTTTGTGTTCTTGCAAATTACAGCAGAGTTAAGAGAGAGCTTGCATATTACTGACAAAATGAAACAGCTAGCAATCAGTAGATCAGGCTTGAGAGACAATGGCTTAGTGCACAAGTGCAATACAATATTTGCCAGCAAAAAATTCAGGAATGCACATACATTAGACATCCGAGGTTTTGATAGAATACTACTCATAGAATCATAGAATAGTTAGGGTTGGAAAGGACCTTAAAATCATCTACTTACAACCCCCCTGCCACAGGTAGGGATGCCTCCCACTAAACCATATCACCCAAGGCTTTATCCAACCTGGCCTTGAACACCTCCAGTGATGGAGAATTCACAGCTTCCTTAGGCAACCCATTCCAGTGCCTCACCACCCTTACAGTAAAGAACTTCCTCCTTATGCCCAACCTAAACTTCCCCGGTTTAAGTTTTAACCCGTTACCCCTTATCCTATCACTACAATCCTTAATGAAGAATCCCTCCCAGCACCCCTATAGGCTCCCTTCAGATATTGGAAGGCTGCTAGGAGATCTCCACGCAGCCTTCTCTTCTCCAGGATCAACAGCCCCAACTCTTTCATCCTATATTCATAGGGGAGGTGCTCCAGTCCCCTGATCATCCTCATGGCCCTACTCTGGACTTCTTCCAACAGTTCCATGTCCTTTTTGTGTTGAGGACACCAGAACTGCACATATATATTCCAAGTGAGGTCTCATGAGTGCAGAGAAGAGGGGCAGGATCACCTCCCTTGATCTGCTGGTCATACTCCTTTTGATACAGCCCAGGATACAGTTGGCTTTCTGGGCTGCAACACCACACTGCCAGCTCATGTTCATTCTCTCATCAACCAGCACTCCCAAGTCCTTCTCTGCATAGCTGCTCTGAATCTCTTCTCTGCCCAACCTGGAGCTGTGTCTTGGATTGCTCTGACTCACTTGTAGGACCTTGCACTTGGCATGGTTAAACTTCATTAGGCTGGCATCAGCCCACCTCACAAGTGTGTAAGGTCCCTCTGGATGGCATTCCTGCCCTCCAACGTATCAACCAAACCACAGAGCTTGGTGTCATTGGCAAACTTGCTGAGGGCGCTCTCAATCCCACTGTCCATGTCTCTTGCAAAGATGTTGAACAAGACCGGTCCCAATACCGATCCCTGAGGGACACCACTTGTTTCTGGTCTTCAACTGGATATTGAGCCATTGAGCACAACCCTTTGCGTGTGGCCATCCAGCCAGTTCTTTATCCACCGAGTGGTCCACCTACCAAATTGATGTCTCTCCAATTTAGAGACAAGGATGTCATGGGACAGTGTCAAATGCTTTACACAAGTCCAGGTAGGTGATGTCAAATCATTCCTTATCTGTTCAAGGCCTCAACCCACTCCCCAGTCTTCATACTACTGAAAAAGCAAATATGCAGGAAGATCATGAATTTCTGTTTAAACCTCATCTGTGTATTGTACAATTGCAACTTTATTGCTAGCTATCTGGGAACCTTTATGTTCCTGAAGACAGTTTTCTACAGATTAGGGGAAACAAAATATAAAAGTCAAATAAAATCAAACCAGTAGACAACTCCTGAAAAGCAAACTGGAAGAGAAGAAGGAACTTGAAAGAACAAACAAAAGGCTAGACACAAAATCTAGTCCTTGGAGCTGCATGAGATTCTTACAGTACCCACCTTTTATGTGTGGCTTGCAGGGCAGAAACCATGCTTGAAGGGTACAATGCAAGGTGCAGTGGCAGTGGGGGAACTCAGAAAGAGACCCACGGAAGAGACTGCTAAAGGGAACACCTCCAAAACTTCACACCCTGACAAAGAAAGGTAGGTCTCAGAGGAAAAAGCACAGATGCTTACTCCAGCTAGTATCTGAATACTGTTTCATAATATGTTCCAGATAGGGCTTTACAATTTATCTATCTTTATGCCAGGTGACTCCCACAACTTAAGCTGTTCCCATTTCTGACAGAAGCTCCCAAGTCTAACTTTGATTACACAACATAAGTGGAACAACTTAAAAAGATGGAGAAGATTACTTCAAAAAAGAAGTCAAATGCTATCACATATGTCAATTTTGAGCAAGACTGGTAATCTTAATCATCTAAAACTTTTGAACAGTCTTGCTGAATATCCAAAACTTAGTTCCTGAGTTCATTACTTATTAAAACAGCACTTTAACCACAGTGTGAGTCCCCAGATCACAGAGTGGATCACTGCTATGCTAGGTAGCAAGAGGACAAATCTAGTCACTTCCCAGGGACTGCAAAACAGAACATCAGGCTAAAGAGAGCAAGAGAGAGGCAAACATGCGCACAAAGAAACCAGGAAAGAAAGAAATGCAGAATTCACAGAATGTCCTCAGCCTGATATTCTCATTTCTTTCATAGGCTTTATAAAAAGGGAGAGTTTTAAGGACTTGTATCTATGAAGTCACCTTTCAAATGTTTATGGCAAGTCCCAAGTACAGGGTCAACAAAGAAGAAAGTACAAAAGTGCCTGTTTGAAAATCTAACAAGTGGTCAACAAGGGCATAACTGAAGGCAGGAGCTGACATCTCAAAAGGGAAGAAGGGCAGACTAGTATATAATACGGCAGAGATACAGACTTTGTTGCAGCATTTACTTGGACATTATAAACTTGTCAAGGCCAGGAAAAAGGCCCATTATGGCAACTGAAATATAGGATGCTTAAGAGACTGGACAAGTTTTAGAGTGCTTTACTCTAAAAAAGAGTTAATACCCAGACTTCATTTGATCCAGGATGCAACGCTCCTCTGTCCATGTCTCTTCGCTTCAATAACATGTCACAAAATAACCTAAATGTTTCTCACTGCTTTTGATCAAAGTCAGCATAACAGTCTCACCTGATTTCTGATGAGACTGCTCACCTTGGAGATTCTCTGTGATGACCTGTAAAGAGAACAAGGAAGGGGTGAATAAAATTCATTTCATTATTAGTGGGGGGAAAAAAAAAATAAAAAAAAATCAGTGTCACCAAAGTGCAAACCATAATTGTCTGATGAAGGGAAGAGATCCTACAATACAACCTCTTAAAGTGCTTTGATCTGCACTGCTTCAACTGACCATCTTAACTAATCTTTCACCTAAGAGGAGGCTCTTTCATGTTTATGGGAGAAAGCGCACTTTGTATATACTGAAAAGAGAACTGACCCTGAAGAGTAGCCGTTACTAATGGTGGGAAGTTTAAGTGGTTACTATTTTCTGAACCTGCTGCTCCCCTTTAGCTCTCATTTAAATTAGTGTCAATTGCATTACTTTAGGAACAGAGAGAAGAAATTTGATATATCACTGTTCCTGCATCATACTACAGCTTCTCTATAATTTTCCCTGCTCTGATCTTTCAGGTACAGATGCTTTAATTGTTAAATGTCCCTGAAGACATTAAGTAGCAAAATAGCTAAATACATAGTTACCTAGGCAGTCCCCAGGAAGGATGTGCTTTGCATTAAACACTTTGATTATAATCTCTACATTCATTACTTTGTTTCTTTGTTTCTGATAAGCAAATTGCCAATATCCAGTAAGACTGCTTCATCAATAACTTTAATTGCATATATAATAATCAGATATTCATATAATGATCATATGACTATGTTCATATAGCTATTCCTAGGATCAGCTACTACAGGCAGTGTAAAATATTAAAGCACTATGCAAAAAATATAATTTAACTCAAACTGTACTCTGGGAGAAGCAGAAAAAACTTAGGCACAAACTGTTGCTGGTTGAATCCTACACTGGAGTCAATCAAAACTCTCTTGTTTCCTATTCCACTTCAGGAATTCAAAAACTTAGAAGATATTATTGTCCCAGATTTTTCTAAGGCTCTTTTTTGACCCCCTTTGAAGGCTGCCCCTTCTACTCTTTAGAATCTTCATCTCTTCACTAGCTTCTCCAAAACCTTATTTTTGCTTTGAAGGCTTTCTTTAAAGCAAGGAAAACTTACATGATATTGAATGGTTTGGCTAGCAAAGTTCTTATAAGCCCCACTAGTTTACAAACACCCTATAGTTGAGTGCTGGACACTTAAATGTGCAGGAGACTTCTGTAACACACAACCAACACCAACATAAAACTGATACTACAAAGATATTGAGAGCATTTATATATGAAGAGAAAATACTGCAATGTCCCAATAAAAATAAATGCATGATCAGTCTGTGATTTACTTTGCAAGTGCCTGCTTTTTTGTAGTCAAAGGTAAAGCTATAAATTCCTTCCTCTTTCTGGGAAAAGTTGCAATTTAATATCTTTTATTTCTCCTTTTTTCCTTAATATTAAAGAAAAAATACCCCTGAAATGTCACTTGATTGATTGTAATGGCCAGCTGTTACAATCTCAATGGAAGTATAAGAACTGCTGCCTAAGGTGCACTGAAGAGTGCCAAGCCTCATAGCAACTCAGCTCATCCTAAAAAGCACCACAGACTGGTGTGAAAACTGCAATTTTAAATTCTCCCAGAGACCCATTATTTGCAAGCCATTGACACAAACAACTCCAGTCCCCCCATCAGTGTATACCTGGGGAGCTCTTCATTCACAGAGCCTTGCATGCTCAAAAGCTTTACATACTAGAAGTCCTCATGAAATTTTGTCTAAAAAGGAGTTCCTACATATGCAAAATATTTTTCCTCACCAACCAAAAATATAATCAATATATTAAATTATACACTCATTCCATCATTACAGAAAACAAGTCTGGTATACAATAACTTTATGAAAAAGTAGGAAATCCAAGACAATTTACCCAAAATTGCAGGTAGTTTTAAAGAACAGATTGGTATATTTTTTAATGGTTGGAATTAAGGCAGGTAAATTTATCTAGAATTTTGACTTCCTGAAAATTTAATCCCCGAGGAGTTATTCTTTTTTTTTTTTCCTAGAAATCCTTGTGTTTACATATAAACACCAGAACATTAATATTACTATATAATGGAACCTGCTACACAAGTTTCGTTCATTTATACTAACCTTCTGTAGAACTTCAAAACCACAAAGTGTTTAAGGACAGATTGAATACAGTATGATTAACTGATGATAGCCAACTTTCAACATAAACATCTGATGCACCTACCAACACTGAGTGTAGTGGATATTTAGAATATTGCATTTTCTTGCCTTTTTATCCATTTTAAATTAAATTTGCATCTGCTCCTCTAGCTTCTGTAAAATAAAAACAAACTGTCAAAATAATTATTGATATATCATTAGCTTTAAAATTACAGAAAGAATACAGGATGGAGAAATTGAAGATGTTTGATACTTTGCAGACTAAATCTGTACTCTTCACAGTTACAATCAGGGAAATATCTATTACAATATATTTCCTAAACGTCCTAAAAATGCTGAAAAACATCATCTTTTTCATTATTTGATATGATTCTATTTTCTTTCTTATTTTCACTTTCATGGGGTTTGCTGCTCCTTTCTGCTTTATTTTTATGGAAAAAGCATTTAGTTTCTCTAGAAGAGTATTTTAGGTTTTATTTTTTAACCTATTCTGTTTTGTCAAAAACCAGAACGGCAAAACACACTGCTCATGTTCAGATTCTGCTGCACAAGAAATTGAGATATAGGCTCTTTCAATGCACCCAAGAGGTCAGCGCAATTATGTAAAAGGACCAGACAATATTTATACCTTATAGTGTGAAGATTTGGTATGTTATTATGTATAGCTTAAGTAATTCACCCATCCTTTGCAATGTATTAGTATTTTGGGTGTATCTAGAAAAGTTCCTCCTTATATATACCACAAGCTCTTTTTTGTCATACCAGCCACACTTTATCTTCTGAACGTTTTTTCTAATAGCAGAAACACTGGAGAAAGAGGAACATAATAGCAAAGAATCAGTGCACTGACACTCCAATCACTGCTTTCTTTACAGGGAAACTGGCTCTCTTGCCCTACAATTAGAAACTTCTCATATCAGCAGCCAAGGCTGTTCCAAGCAAATCTGAGAATGAGCAGGAAAGGTGGAAATAAATGGATTCCATGATGGTAAATAACAAACAATAAGAGAAACATAAAACTCATGCAGAGCCAAAACATTGCAGCCAAATCCAACCACACAGTGCATATGTGGTATCGCATGCACACACACTCTGTAGCTTTTGCAGCTGCAGCTGTAGCAAAATACCTACTAAAATCCAACTGTGAACAAGTATTAACAGGCTCATCGCATCAATCCCATGGCAAAAGTGACACTGAGACATGAAGTTGTTGCTAATTATCCACCAGCCATTAATATATCTCCTGCTGCTGAGTTCTACCTCCTAACATTCCATCTGTGATGCTTTTTTACCTTATTTCCAATTCAGCTACTGAAAATTTCATATATAAGATACATTTTTTGGTCAAAGCAAAACGCAGCTCTGAAAAGGCTTCAATTCACAGAATCACATAGCAGAATAGGAAGAATGTTCATTGTAATCCTTAGCAAATATCTTCATCAAAGAACCATCAAAAGATTTGCGATGACAGAGTGAAGCTTTGCAGTTTCTTTTTTCTCTACCTTTTGTGTGTGTGTGTGACAGAACAAGAGAGATCTTGTAAAATTAGCAACAAAATTAACTTTTACTGGGCTAACCCATTTTTTTCTACCATAGAAAGAAATATTTCCATACTGTTATGTTTGTTTTTTTTCCTTTAAGCATGAATTAAAGATATTTATTTTTGAATACATACACAAAAAAAGATTTTTTGGGGATAATATATACAAAAAGACAATAGTAAAAATGGGAAGGTTTATTGTAGCCTAAAGTATTTGTTGATACTTAATGGATTTTACACAACATATTTATCATTTTTGCTGTGCTGGGAAAACAGAATAAATATTAATCTCTTCCACCAGTTAATTTGCTCAACAGTCAGCTTCTGCTAAATGAGCTTTTGCACAGGCTTACAACACTATGTCTAATGAAATGGCACCCTTGGTAACCTGTTCAGAGAAAATATGCATGTGATGATAGAGGTTTTCTTTGAGGTGTTTTTGGAGAGAGAGGAAAAAATATTCATGATACCCAACTTCATGGTACAGAGGGAATGTACAAGTTTCTGATCTATAAGGCCAAAGTGGACCTAAGGCCAAGTTAATAACTATCAGAGAGATTACATCATCATACAGATGCAAATGAGAACAACTCCAAACATGCTACAGCTAGATGCCTGAAGCATGAAGAAAATCCAGAATAGAAGATGTTTGTGGAAGACATACATAGTCCTTTGAAAGCTAACACATATCCTATGCAGCAATTTCTCATATAAGATTGTAGCACTGCCATATCATGTACTGTTGTATGTTCATACTTGGTATTTTTCATACTTGTACTGTCCAGCACCATATGATGGAATGTTGCATTTTATGTATCAGTTCAATTTAGCTTTTACCAGTACTTTCCATATCTCTAGATTTCATTCAGACCTTCTGTTTAAAACCACTGGCAGAGGTAACTCACCTACTCTACCCATTCCACTCATACTTTCCAAATCTCCTCTAGTCACTCATCTTTCTTCATGGTAAACTCTCCTTATCTTTCTCTGAGTTTCTTAACACTACTCTTCCACCTGTCTTGTCTTACATATTATTGAAAGGCCTTTTCTTACAGTATCCATAATTTAGCCCTTTTAACATTAAAAACTGTGAAATGTCTTTAAATACATCGATAACACTAACAAGCTTATTTCACTTCATCTTGACCTTGTACATTCTTTTATTTTTTTTTATAAAGTTCTTTGCAGCAGTCGCAGAACACCCAGGCATGGCAATAAAGCTGATAACACACAAATGAGCAGACATTAAAAAGCATTTTTATATTTTGGGCTGTACCTTGAAAGTATCGAGTTCATCAGAAAAATATATTCCATTGACAAAAGCAACGAACAATCAGTTCTAAACCAGGCAATTTTCCTAGTTGGAGAATGAAGAAGTCTGAGAATTTATTATTCAGGTACAATATCCTAGAACTGATATAAAAGATCAGTGCTTAAAAATATTACAAAAAAGAACATATTGAACATTATCTGTAAGGTTATCCAGATAGGTTGATCATGACTTTTACAGAATTTTTATGACTCTCCATTAGTAAAGGGTCTATCCTCATAACCTACAAGGAGAGAAACTTCTATTTTATAGGTGCATGAAAATATTATAGGCCAGAATTCCTGAGTCCTGGCATAAAACAGCCTGCTGCTGTAGCAGCTATCACTGGAAGACCAGAGAGATCAGGATTAAATAAAAGACAGTAGAGATGCATCTGACTTAAAGATTTCAGTATATTGGTATCTTCAATATCTTTCATGAGGTACACATATAAAAGACAAAAAACCCAAGCTGTTCATGAGGTTAAAAGTTATATTTTACATTATACAGTTTTGATAGACTTCTGACATTTTGATGAACTATTGAGCTGGTATGCTGTTGGCTATGCTTTGAATTTTAAAATGCAAAACACAAAGCATTCTTGATACTAAATGATACTGTATGACATTTTGGTGTGTTATTCAGAATGAAAGCAGGATACTAAATATTCTCCATTGTTTTTAGTAAATTTCTTCCATAAAATTAACTTCACATCCACTACTCTTGCTTCTACACCACAAATGCTTCTTTAGACAAATGTTCTCACAGGTGGCCAGAGAGAAAAACGGAAAACAAGACCAAAAATATTTCTATTTGGTCATAATAAGGAAGTCAATGCCATTGTTTAAACAACTTGGAAACTAAAAGCACAAGAATTAATCAATACATTTACAGTACATTAGCAGATCCACAGCTGCAGATTGTTCAGAGGGGTATTCATAATATCTCACAAATCTAAATGTAAAATCCTTATTAAAAAAAAAAAGTATTTTTTTATAACAAGAAACACCGATGCTGTGACAACTTTCTGCTGCCACTGATCATTTGTTTTAGAGGATTTGACGAACAAGGAGACAAAGATCAGATGTTTGTGAAGGATTTTGCCTGAACTCTTCATGTCTGTTTATAGTACCACTGGTACTTTCATATTTGATAAAAGAACTTGCACATATAGAAAGAGGAAAATTATTTCAGATAGAAAGAGGCGGCAGTATGTTTTGTAGCCTTGCATAATACCTACTCAATAAAGACGTAATAGACTTTTCTAAAATCTGAAAAGCAAGCAAAGAACTGATATATTGGGTGGGTTTGGGGTGAGATAAATTTCACTGGGACAAACCTATCCTGTCAAGTTATTTGAGTGCTAGCCATCAGATGCAAAGTAAGCTGGATGCATAATGAGGTGCCCTGGTGCCCCACATCCTTGTACACTCATATTTCCTTTAGAAAGAAACCTGGACTCTCCTGATTTGGACAATGAGAGCACCAGGACAGAATTGACTCTTTTGGAGCACACATGCTTCAAAATATGGAAATTACTAGGGAAGTCACTCTATACTTACCGTAGCAGAGTCAAACAGATTCTATTTCTTAACACAATTTCTGTGTATAATCTGTGCGCAATCACTATGATTGGTATATCCCATTGAAATTGTTTTGTTTTTTTTTTTTTTTTCAGTTTCAAAGCAGTGTACTAAATTTAGCCCTGTAATATTCTGGTATATAATATCTTAACCAGAGAAAATGGTCTGTTGAAAAGGAGGTTTTACAGGATGCACTGTCCCTTTTGTAATTTTTTGAAGAGTCTGATATTAATTAAACAGAAAATGAATTGCATCTGATGCAATAGTACAAGTGCAACACGTATGCAAAATAAGAATCATTATCCCGTAGTTTAGATGGTGGACTAATTATACACAAATTCATTAAAAATACCCAAGCTCTCTTTCATAGAGAGAATCGGTCACCATATACCATATATATAACCAGGTGAAAAGAAGAAAGGGTACTGTAGGCTAGACTTCATTGCCTCTCCTCGCAACTGCTTCACATCACTTTGGAGGTTTTTTTAAATTATGGGAGACAAATTTTTTTCAATTACGCTCTCCAGGTTTCTCCTTCCTGAGTACAAACATCCTGTGCACACACAGACCTGATCCTAGGATGAAGCCTTTGTAAAAATTTGCCCTCTGGTGTTTAAACACAGATACTGAAACTTTGTCACTAAATACAAGAAAACACTGAAGGGCACGACTTCAAACATTAGAAACTACATACTCGTCATGTTCTTTTAGTTCAAATTACCTCATTAATATTTGTTCTCATGCTACAGAGAATATACTTTGGAACATCTGTTTGTTGAACTGGGTATCACTGAATCACAATTGGCTACTAATAGCTGCAACAAAGAAAATTATGGGAAGATTGTTTCTAAAGCACAAATGTTTGCAGTTGCTGTTTTCCAGCAGCGAATATGCTTTTGGAAAAACGAAATAAACATTAAGAAGGGAAGCACTGTGGTCTCCCCGCTGTCAGTATCACATATTCTATGAATGGGAGCATCATTTTGTTACTATGTAGCTAAACAACTGCTTAAGTGATCGATAAAGACCATTATCTTAAATCATAGCATGAATTCCCAATATCACACATAAAATCAATAAAACATACAAAGAAAAGGACTAAAGAATTCCACTAAAACATAGCCTGCTGCTTTGGAAAATAATATTTAGTAGGTTGGGTTTTTTTTGTTTTACTAATTATGAGCTCAGTGGCAGTTTATTCTGCAGTAAATCTGCTGGTGTGAGATTAAACCTGTTATTGAACAGAGTTTTGAATCTACTGCAAGGCACTCATCACTGCTGGAGAGTGAACATTGCTGTTATCTCATTTAAAAGTTGGCCAGCAAAGCAGCCCATTTGTTTAAAATGCAATTAAGCTGGTGTCTTGAAGAGAAATTAGCAAGGAGTACTTCATTCTAGAGGCATAAGAGGTCTGTTCATAGACACATTAATCCTGTGATTTGGGACATCATTACGATTTGGGACTGTGTTTCGAAAGGATGTGCAGTATACAACAAGCACAAAAGAGAAAAGCTGTTGACTGAGACAGGTTAGCTCTGTTTCATGAGCTTCCAAGATCTCCACTAGTTCATGCATGTTGCATGTGCTTCCTACAAGAAAAAAAAAAAAGGAAATACTGTGGCTGAATTAAAATTATTGGACATTTGGGAGTTTACAGATCACTAATTTGTGTTAAAGAAAACACTGAAGTCTACTTCATAGAAACATACAGTAGGATTATTTCAGTTTTATGACAAATATTCCACTGTTACTTGATTTGTAAGGTGCTGATCAATATTACATGTAAAAAGCTAATTAATTACCTCAGAATGTGTAAATAGCAATACAAAAAGTAAACTAACAAAAGTTCTGTTTAACTACAGTTCTTCAGGAAATAAACTGGGACCCACCGTCTCAGCATACTCTTTTGAAAAAACAAATCTTTTAAAAGTCTCTAAAGTGGAACAGCAGAGGACACATTCCTGATGTAACTTAATCAAAGTCAAATGCCAACTTCGGTCTTTATAGAAATCAGCAGAGTAACAGCAAAACAACTTTTTTTCCCGCTGACCTGTGAAACATGACAGGACAGTTCCAGTTTGAAGAACAAGTAAACAAAGGCAGGCGTATTTTCAAATACACGCATGTCTGAAGTCCCACATATTTTTTGCATAGAAACAATTTATAGGTACCGACCTCTGGTTCAAACTAAAGGTTCTGTCTGGACATACTTGGATGTTTATGCACATTTTATAGATACTAATCTAGATAAATGGGGAATTACAAATTTATTTTGGGTGTCATTTTCTCAACTTGCTGATCATGGGAATGAAAAAAGCACTTTTGGCCAGAATATCTTCAAGGATGCCCTAAATTCTGTTTCTTGTTTCTTGTTTTACTGGGAGCCTCAGGGCCTTTCCAAATCCAAACAGTGCAATAACAGAAGTCTTCTCATTGCCATGCTTTTCCCAAACTTCATTCTGGAAACAGAGACTGAAAAGGAGGAACTTTGTATGCTGTGAGCTCTGTGTCAGTTCCTTATTAGACTGGCATCCTCCTTAGACAAAAAAAGAATCTCAGCTGGCCAGGGTTTGCATTTGGTTTTTGTTTTCTGCATTGCTCCATGAGGTTAGTGAGGGACCAGGACCTGAGTCTGGCTGAACGCTTATTTTTATGTTGCTGTGGTTTCACAATTTTCTACCAAAATTCATTTAGCATTTTCAGTGAGGTAACAGCAATGAGATGCTGGTAGCAGAATCCAGTTAGTATTGGCTGATACTGTGGACAGGAATTTAAATTGCTGGTTCAAAATAAACTCAGTGACCTATTATTAGTTTCTGATACCCCTCTGTAATTCAGCTTTGGGAAAGGTTGATGAGACTTGGACACTGGATGGACAGTTATTTTGATCACCACTATTCACTCTCTTCTGCTCACAGAGCTTAAATCTGAGCATGGCTACATCTGAAACACAGCAGACCCTTACAAGAAGTGCAAACTGTCCTGAGCAGTGCTTTTCTATTAAGTGCTGATTGGCAAATACCCAACAGCAACAACAAAAGAGCAGTGTGCTACCAGGATTTAAGCAGCCTTTCCACAAAACTCCATTTCTGAAAGAAATAAATATCAAAACATAGACTTTAGCTGTCTTGTGATTTTGTCCTGCTGTCTCTGAACTAAATAGACTGAGGAGCAAGCTCTGAGTGAGAAGTAGCAACGTACTTGGAGAGGACTCCACTACACTTCTACTTACTTCTGTCCATCATTACAAACTAACACTGGACTGTAAGCCGACTGAATTTTTAAAACTTCAGATTTTCTCATACTGAGAAGAGCTCCTGTGGGGATACTTCAAAGTTTTCAAAAGGTAGGAGAGTCTGTGGAGAAGGTGATACATACCCTTTCTGTGCAGCCTACATGGATGCTACTCAGCACAGACAGATCTATGGTTTTAAGCACTAGACTTGAATTTTACTTACTGGCAAGAATGAGTCTGTAGTGGCAGTGAGGAAATATGCAGAATCAAAGCCTAGCCTCTCAAAACAACTGTTTTTTCTCTGCCAAGGGCACTTTCAGCCCCAGCTGCATTTAGATCACAGACAAAAGAGTCCGCAGCTGGGGCTCAAATCGAAAATGCTACTTTCAAATGACACTTGAGGCTTTAGGTCCCCAAGGTTTTTTATTCATTTAAATGAATAAATAAATAATAAGAAAACAGAAAAATATTTTACTTTTTTTTTTTTCCTGCTGCTTTTTCCTTGGACATAATGATTCAGCTAGTCTGAAATAGCAAACAAGTTCCAGCAACATCCGCACAGGCTGGAACCTTCATTAGTTAATCAAATCATTCCTTTTTTGTATTCCATAATACAGTTCTTCTACTGATTTCCTTAACCTTTCATTTTGGACACAATTAATGTAATCACACTTCTAACAATTTGGAGATGATTTCTTGCTAGCAAGCTGCTACATACAGCGACGTGTTTCCTATTTCTGGCTTGCCTCTCAAACAGCCAACAAAAAATGGGAGTTAAAAGTTAAGTTAATTTCTTTTTAATTATCTTTTCTTTCTTTCTAATTATCTTTTGATCGCAGATAAGATGAAGAAATTACAAGAGTTTTTTCATTTTCCACAAAAGCTGATGATGTCTGCATGTCTATTATAACATATTGGTGACGCTTACTGTTTCTGCAAGATGACTTGACATCATTTGGGAAGGAAAGTCTGTATGTTACCCTGGAACAAAATAACTTTTAAAAGAGCATAGAACTACCATGATCATGAAGCAAAGTATAGCCACAAAATGACTGATTGATTTTTTTTGAGACAGGTCAGACAAAAATTATCTTCAATCAACATTAATTATGTAATCTTTCCTTTATGCCCCATACAAACAAGCGTAACGCAAAAGCTAGTTAAATATTCTAAACTTACTCTCAAGAAAGCCGTGACATCCTTATCTAATTCCTCTAATTCTGTGTTTGTAACAGAGTAAGTCACCACCTCACAAGAGTAGCACATCTCTATGGTACGTTTTCTAGCTTTCATCCGGCTTCTCTAACTGCCAAGCAATTTGGCATCTCCTTCTGCCTTCGGGAGACTATTCCACAATCTAATAGATCTCATTGTCAAAAAATTTTTCTGCACTGCCAAGTAGTTCCCAAGAGTGCTACTTTTATTTAAGGGAGGGGAACTGATTCTGGCAGTAGTGTAGTTGCTCCTCTGATATTTTCAGTTAGTGGGTGCAAGTAGCCAAACACCATCTGGTACCCAGCTGGTACAGTATATTTAGAGGCACCTAAAATCTTTCCAACACTCCCTGGCTCATCTTTGCTTTTGGAATCAGCTTCTTAATCATTTTTAATCATTGTATTGTTTTGCTATCTGGAAAATTCCTTTGTATGTATACAATTATTGGAAGGAAGAATTTAATTATAGTTCAGAGACTATTATTATGAACAAAGCAGTGAAGCAGGTTTGTTGTTTTTTTTTTTTTCTCCCTCCACTTCAGCTTAATTATCTTTAACAAGTTTTAATTGTGTATCTTTTTTCAATTTACAGCATGCAAAGTGTCTCATGAGATGAACAAATCTATGAAAGTGGGGCAAGGTTAGTGGCCACGCTTGTACATAAACATGAGCAACAGTAGTTCTTTTATGATATGTGCAATAAAAACATGAAAAAGAGTATCTATATGGCAGCTTTAGCAGCTAAATGCTTTTAAGTATTCAGTAGGCATGTTTCAAAGACATGCTTTTGTACACGACTGTACACATTAAATGTTTTTTGGTATAATTAGACTTAAGAAAAAGGTAGACAAGTTATGAGTGATATCTTTTAAATGAACAAGGTGGTTAATGACTGCCCTTTTATAGGTCCAAATGCAGTTCCTCCCAGAGACAACCCCTATCTAATATTTTTCTCAAGACTCACTAGAGTGAAAAATGTGTTTAGTCTGTGGCACACTCCTGCAACATAAAACCACTACCTATCTTCATGGACTTATTGCCAAGCCTACTGAAGTCAGTGGGAATTTTTGCCCTGAAATGAGTACGTTCGGATTAGAACCCAATGCATAACTAATATTTTTCAGTATTGTAATAAAAATCTTCAGTAAAGTCCTTGGAGTGATATCACATAAACCTAAAAGTGTGCTTTGTGCATCTGCTGTTTAAGTCACTGGGAGTTTTGCCTCAGAATTAGATAAAGGGTATGGAGCATCCTCAGTCTGCTTTAGCAGCACAATCAGAAAGGTAAATTTTTTTCCAACAAAAATAAATCGTCTGTTCCACAGAATACAGGATAGCAAATGTAGTCTCCATCATCTTCAAGATGAAAAATGAATATGCAAAACAAAGATCAGCCACTACTGAGAAAACAGTTTATTTCCCCATGTGAAACCATTTAAAACAAGAAAAGGAACTACCCAAAAAAAACAAATTTTGTCTTTCTTAGCACACACATCTTCCTCTGGAGAAAGTAGGTTCCAATGACTGGGAGCAAGCGTATACAGTTCTCCACAAAATTATCTCTAAAAAGTACATTTAAAGCAAATATTTTGATCCCATCTGTCAGAGTAGCACAGAGTGTTCTGCTGAAGTCCTACTTCTGAACTGGTATCTATGCTGCCACACACATGGTGCACATTCCCAACACCTGATCCAGGATCTATACCATCCACATGAACTGAGATCCCAGAACCCACCCATCCCAGTTTTGAAGGCCTGAAGAGACCAGATTCTTTCTGTCCAAGATAAATCAAACATACTGCTATGAGCAAAATCTGAATACGTATTTTGCTTGCCAGGAAACTGGGGCATGTATGCATGAACAAAAGATTTTCTGTAGACATTTTGCATGAAAAACCCTGATTGCAAATTCAGTACTCAAATTCAGAGCTTGATTTATCTTATTCCTTTTATGTATAAAAAAGAAAAAAAAAAAAAAAAAGCTGAAGCATTTCAAAAGGTGAAGAAAATTAACCTTAAAAAATTAAATACTCACTTAAAATTAGAGAAAAAGCTACTATCAGAGTTACTTGTCACACAATTCATCCTCTTCATTCCCGTGATGTCACTATTCCCAACAGGCCATTATTTGCACATTTGAGGTGCAGTCTACATGCACGATCTTTAAGATAAGTACCCCTAACCTAGAGGAAATCTCCAGTGAATTAACAGTTAAATTCACCAAAATTCTAGAACATGTGCGAATGGATGTTTTTTTCAGAGCCTATTTTCAATGACTATTTATTGGGGGAATAAAAAAGTGCTGCTTGACTCTATGTTTTCTCCATAGCATGGTGATATCATACCTTCCCAGATGAATTTTAGGAGCACTTAAAAAACCTCTTTCCCCAACACTACTGCTGAGATTGCATTAGCCGCAGCTTTCAGTCACCAGCCCTCTGAGACAGAGACCTTTGTGAAACATTTCTGCCTGAACTCTTAAATGTTAGCAAATTTACACGCAATTGAAAACCAAATCTTGTAATAGAAACTACTAGGCAATCATAACTATGGACAATAATACTAGGTCTGCCTATAATAGAAATGAAAGAAAAGGAAACAGAAAAATATGATTAAGAGGAGAATGAACAAAGCAAATGGAAGCGCTAACTGCACACTGGCACACAGTGAAAGCCCATGAAATTGCTACAGCATTCATCTCAATGGGAGGAGAGAGAGAATTTGTCCCCATCAGAGCAGAACTGCAAATCTTACAGCAACAAGACCTGCTGGCAGCTGCCAATTTTAGTGCTGTCATGAGGCAGTGTTCCTCTTACCTCAAGTATGCTGTGCTTGAAAAAATTAGTCATATTAGTAAAATGAAGTATAGCTGCCTGCCATTCTCATAGGCAGGAAAATAAACAGAGTACCTCGTATTCTACTAGATGTGTGACAGATGATTGCTCAACTGATTTCATCTCCTCATTCACTCCTATTACAAACTGCAGGCCTTGTAACTGCAGCATCTCCTGCCAAGCACCACACCAGTTAAATGAAGAAAACACTTGCTCACTCTCTTGGCTGGAGGGAAGACAGCAAGGCAGTCAGATGCTGTTGTGATGGAGAATGCATGAATTTAGTTAAAGCTCCAAAGGATAGGAGCTATGGAAGGGATGGGAGTCAAGAAGCTTTGGAAATTAAAAATTTGAAATGTAGAAGCAGCAGATTCGTGCCTTTTTTGTGTGTCTTCCATTACAAAACTGACAGGCCTTTGATCTTGAAGTCAGTCACAAAGTAGAACTTGTGATCTCAACACTGCTGAATCTAGAAAAAGTGAAAATGTAGGTCTGAATTTATTGCAACCCTTTCTCTGACCTCTACAGGAGGTCTCTCCAACAGTCATTGCTCTCCCTGTGGCTTATGCACTTCCTTTCATTATGCAGGCCCATCTCATTTTTGTGATACCCACCAACGAGAAATATAGCTAATGTGTGATACTCATTTTTCATTTATTAATGCTTAAAAGAACACAATGGTGCTTAATTAAGACATAAAGACATCTAAAGTCTGAGAATTATTTTAAACTGCTCACAGTCTACACACACGTTTAAGTTTCAATAGATTCTGAAGTGCCAAAACCAGAATTTTATTTGGCACTTCTTATCTCTCTGTGCCTTCTACTGTAGGACATGTACATTTCAGTTTATATGGGAACATTCTGCCCATTAAGCTATATCCAATTTTCATTTCTTAGACACTCTTTAATGAAATGAATCTGATTAAAAACAAAGTAATAATTTTTCTAACTTTTAAACACTCTTCCATTTTTTTCTTCTTTTAGATATGCTCAGTAATCAAATACGTTTCATACTCTGAATACATTAAAATCTGAAGGTTTTTTTCTGCCACAAGAAATCTTTAGCAAGCAAGCTTTTCCTTTTAGAAGAACTTTCCTTCCAACCACCATATTTGTAACTGTATACTGTCTGCTATAATAGAAGAAATCTAAAGGATTTGACAGACCTCTGAAATGCAAACAATACTCCTGAGAGGGTAATGGGCATTATTTACTGGTGGTCCTTAAGCTATTTTATCTACAGCAGAAGAGACTTATTCTAGCTGATAGTGCATACTGCCCTGGCTTCCTAGGGCATCTACTTTGTTTTCTCACCCATTTCTATTAAGCACAGAGACTACCTGAGGATTTATGCACTTCCCGCTCATTGTTCACTCTGGAACCTCAGATCTATGACTCAATAGGAATGTTTTATGTGTTGTATTCTGTAGTCAAAAATTAGAGTTTTAGTTACAGGCCAACATATGAATTAATAAGCAGTTCTTCAATCTATAATGTTCTATTTGAGTTTCTATTAAAAGCTCCATATCAAACAACTTAATATGTGGAAGCAAGAATTTATAACAGATCAAATATTTCAACCATAGATCAAACATTTCAATTATGCCAATGCCTCAGTCAATCAATCAATCAAAATAATAAATAAAATTCCTTGTGTCCATTTCAAAACTGACAGTAGAAAAGGAGTGAGGAAGAAAACAGCATTTGGGGACTGGATTTCCATATGTTTCTAACTGAATCTTTCAGCTGGTACCAATATTTATGGTTTTCCAAGACAAAAGCCAAATACAAAAATTAAAAACCCTTTGATGCTATTTAGTAAGTTTTCAAGGATCATAGTCCCAAATTGCTCTGCTCTCTGGATTTCTCTGAAAAGAGGATTGTTATAGGTGTGATCTGTGGTTCCTAACAGCATATTACCAGTAAATGTTTCTATACTGTCATAACTTTTAAACTGAATTTATCTAAGAAAAGTTTTAGTTAGAAAGCAGGAATGAATATTGAGACCAAGATAACTTGAATGTTTTCACACTGTTATCTCTCATAAATTGTGACATTTGGTATATCAAAAATAAGCTAAGGAAAGTGAGATTTGATAGGTAGATGACAGCACAGGAATAGAAGTCACCTAAGAAGTCATATTATGGAAGAGGATTATACACAGGTTTTAAGAAGAGGAGGGCAAGGGAAGTCATGGCTGTGGAAACATCCCTTAAAAGGATGTTACTGCTGGAACAAGAATATTGCAAGACAAGATCTGACTGAGAGGAAAACATAGAACCATAAAGCAAATGAAGTCCCACAGAATAACCAAGATATAAATTCAATAAGATATTTTCTGTTTATTCATCATAGAGATTATTTGGGTTTGTAGCAGACAGGCTTATTCTACAGAAAGAGACTGTAATGAACATAATTCATCCTTTAATGAATGCTTAATCCTTAGCCTTTAATACTCCATACCACCATCTATGTGCTAGACAGATTTTATTTATAAGATTTTATTTATAATGCCAAGCAGGGACACTGAGTATCTGCTTACAGGAAAGCAGTTCATTAAGCTATCAAAGAAGCAGTCCAAGGGCCATAGAATCATAGCTGTTCTGCTTCATGGAAAACTGTTTCTTTATATTGAAATTGCAAACTTAGAGATAATATTTAACCTGTGGCTCCAGGTGTCACATCTGCATAAAAGTTGAACTTTCTAACTGTTGCCATTACTTGATCTCTCATTTTCAGTGTGTACAAAAGTTTCTGAGAAGCTAATTCTGGATTTTACTTTTTTTTTTGCTAACCAGGCACTAAATATGCACGTTACAGAACTGATCACTGCCTGATGCCTTCCTTTTGCTAATGAAAATAGGTGATATTAGATTTATCTGAGGACTCCAGGAAAAATATATGTTAAAACTGTAATCTCAAAAATATCAAAGTAAATCCAGAAATAGTGTGACGAACCTCACAAAAAACACATGACATGACAGCAAATATGGAAAAGCTAGCATGGTACTTCTCAAGGAATTAGACACTTAATTCCAGATTAGCAAGTGATCTCACTCAACTCACTACGTGAGTGACATACGTTGCAGCTATGATATGGTTTTTACTTCTCATACATATGGATGAGGGAACAAAATTAAAAAAAAAATAATCACAAAACAACAACTACTGCCCCTCTTTTTATACTCTGAAACATAATGGGTAGGCCAGTTCCTGGGAGATCTAAAATAAAACCACTTTCATGACACACTTGAAGAGATACTTGAATTCAGGCCTGTAGACTCACAATGAGCACCCTCAACAGCCAAACACAAAGTACTTTCAAGAAAGTTGTTACTACTAAAAGTCCTTGTCCAGCTCAGGCAAAGCAGGGGTTTGAACATGGCTGTCCTGGAGTGTAGCATGTCACAGGTGAGGCTGCTACATCTTTCAAAGGATACAGGAAAGGAAGGAAGGAAGCTAATTCTCCAGGAATTTTGTGTTCTACAAGTTTCTAATTAATCAAGCCCCAGGTGCAGAACACAAGGGAATGCATCCTCTCTCAGCAACACGTGGGAGAAAGGAAGAAACCAGCTAGCAACATCGGGATTCAGGGAATTCTGGCCACCAGCAAACACTCAGGCACAATGGTAAGCTGTAGCTTTAGGGTAAAAGTGGCACTGACACAATAAATTAAGCAAAACTGAGATGTCTGAATCTCTTTCGATTTAGACCCTAAAATAATGAGTAGTGATATTTTTAAGATTCAGATATTACATGTAAAGATCCACAACTGAGTCAAAAACTTCCCTCTATTTAAAGCAATCTCAATTTCTAGAAATCAATATATAGAAATGAAAGAAAATCAATACCTTCAAAATAGCCTTTGAGATCTAAGTGTTTGAACACCAATATATTGCACCTTGTAAAGCATAACCTACACCGTTCCAAGCGAGGCCATACCCCTTGTACTATGAGAGTAATAGGCTATCTTGAGCTCCTTCAGACATCTGGGAAATTTAACAGAGATACCCTGAACTCACTTGTAAAAAGGAAGCAAACTACAAAAGTAAAGTTGACAGCTTTAAGACTTCTCTAAATAAGTTTTGGATCCCCTTTGAGCTTTCTCAAGCTTTCATTAAACCCCTTTTTGTCAGGGTTTGTGTACTGGGTGTGTGTGTGCAGGTATGGAGAGGGGACTGCAGGAGCTTCCGCTGGGGAGACACGGGGGCTGCCCCACACCAGACACAGCCAGTCCCAGCTGCTTCTGCAATGCACCCACTACAGCACAGAGACAGGCTCATGAGTGGAGCTGATGAAAGCACCTCTGTGAAAGTATATTAAAGAATTATTTAAGAAAGAGCAAAACACTGCCCAGGAAAGTGAGGAAAAAGTGCGAGAAACAGGCCTGTGAGTAGCTAGGTCTAAGGAGGAGGAGGAGGAGGAGCTCCCAGCACCAGAGCCGAAACTTCCCTGCAGTCCAAGCAGAGACCACGGTGGAGGAGGTATTTCCTGAGAGTGAATGTATCTCTAAAAACACTGAAGGAAGTATTTACCACAAAGTGGTGAAGTTTAGCATAAAGACACAATCACAAAATGATAAAAAAATTCACCTTTAAGTTAATCCATGGTGGTTTTTTTCTCTGTAAAGATCTATGAATAATATAAAGAAGAAAGAGAAAAATATTATCATGATTTCTTATGTAGTTAACTGACAATATTTTACATTCCAGAGTCTGCCTCTGATTCAAAAGCATTAAGGGTGAGCAAAGCCTATTGCAGGTTCAAGCAAACCAGATGGTTTGATGAGATCTCTGAGCTCCATCACACTGACTGTCCACATACGCTGCACTGCTCACCCCAGTTCTCCCCTTTTTTACCCCTGTACCTTTGTACAGTATCTATGTTTTAGGGTCTTGCAAAGATTTACTCACTTGCACATCAGAAAAAACAGTTTTAATAATTTTGTTAAAAAAAATGAGAAAAAAAAAAAAGAAAAAGAGAGATGCTACAGGCAAGTTCCTAGTGAGGCAATACCTCATCCTAAAAGCTTCTACTCAAAAGCCGGGCTCAGAGCTTGTTTCTCTCCAGGTTACAAGTTTCAGCTGCCACAAAGCATAAGATTAACAGTTATAAAACCTTGAGAATGGTTCTAAACACAATACTGGGACAAAAGCCTTCGTACATTGAATATAGTGGTGCCCCAAGATAGTTAAATGCCAGACTGATATGCAACTAATGAGTATTTCTTTAGCATAACTATGTTTCTTTTCCTATGGGTGACATACCCACCTGGAAGTTGTCCCATAAGGATGAGAAATCTTGTCATTCTTTCCTTCAATCCTGAACTAACAATCTTAATATAGTAATACACTAAAATATCTTACCTGATATATTATGTAACCTGATGGCTTTGAACATCCTATTTCAATTAAGAAGCAGCTGACACATTTTAAATTTCAGTTCCAGGCAGTATCTCCTGGATGAAATACTGAACAGTAGTAATGAAAGAGTACAAATGACAATGTCAGTAAATCCCCAGCTTTAGCACCAACAGGATACAAGAAATCATCTACAAAATGTGGCAATAGGAAAAAGGCTCAATGATTCTAGATCACAGTGTCCTGCTAGCAAAATGTGGGAAATTAGGCAGAAGACAGAGACCCATGAACCCATAAGTTACAGAAACAAGAATTAAATCCTGCCTTACTTAAATCAGTGGCAGAACCCTTGGGGCCAGCTCACCATATCCGGCACTAAGTGAACTAGAAAAGTAGAAAAAGTGGAAGAATGAAACTTGTATCAGAATAGGAGAAGCCAACAGAAGACAGAAGTGCCAGTATTTCTTTGTTATGTATTATTTTTTAGCACCAACTTATCACAAAAAATAAAAACATCAGAAAGTCAGTAGATGATGTGTTTTACCCAAATAATTATTCTTTATATGAATATAAAAAGTAAGGTTCACAATTGTCTGGCAGGATTTGGCATTTCAAGGAAAACACAAATTTCTATTTGAATTAAAGCATTTTTATTTCACAGTGTAATTTCACTCCTTCTTTCCCAGTCATCAGTAGCGAATTGAAAAAGTTACTGATTTATTCTGTATGCATCCACTCATTCCATATTCTTTTGCTCCAACTTTTAATCACCGGCAGGAAAATCTCATCTCTCTCTAGCAAACAAGGCAACATTTTCATCTTCAAAACCCCAGAGAACCTAAATAATTTTTCATAAGACTGAGAAGTAGCAAGAGATTCTCTGTCTGGACTGATTCTTTTTCCTATGTTTGCACCTGCATTATCCTCCTGGATTATCCTGCTGTCAGCTGCTTCTGCATAGAAAAACACCATTATATATGCACACCACTGACTGAAATATTTTGCTTTTTCAAGCCATGCTCACCCACTTCAAAGTTGATACTGCACCATCAGCACTTATTTAGTACAGGTTTCAAAAAACATTTCATTATTTAGGCTTCTGCAACAAGGACACCTTGCATACTGTGGCAAGAGAGGTGTAGGATAGAAGGAAGTAAGAATAAATAGCTGACTAGCGTAGAGGGAGCAGTGACAAAGGTTCCTACCTTTGTTTGCAAAGAAGTCTGCAGCTGAATGAATAATGGTACTGCTCAGAGTTCTCCTGTGGCACCCAATTCCTTTTAATATGAGCAAAGAATAGTTGGCATCTGTAAACTTTGTTTACTGGATACCACATCAAATTGATGGAATACTTCATCTTTCAGAATTGCTGAGAATTACAGTAAAACTGTCCCTTTAACATGCACTTGCAAGTCTATTTCAGAACACAGACAGGAATTTTCTGTTAGGAGTGTATTATTTGGAAATAATGAGAAGGCAGCTGGTGTATGCAGAGGTCAAAGGTATTAGTGAAAGTACCTAAAATTTTCACAAAACACTGGGTGCTGCAGCAAGGAGAAATTGTAAAAAAAAATAACATGCCAGGGGGAAAAAAAAATCCTGTGGGGCACAAATAGAAGATCTGACATTTTCTGACAGTTTAGCTAAATCCATTGTAATGAGAAAAGAAAGATTCTGTACGAAATCAATTCTGTTTGCAATACTTATCCTTGGATGTTGTGAAGAACCATTTCACATCTTAGAGATGACATCCTTTTCTTTAGGGCCTAATCCAAAAACCGTTTAAGTTAGTGAGCTGAAAATGACTCAGCTCAACTAGGAATGATAGCATCTGCCATGAGATTTGTTTCACATCTTTACAGTTTTCAAAGCATCACAGACATATCTCCAGGAACCGGAGAGGGAGAAGGGATGCATCCAAATGCCCCCAAACCTTTGTTTAGTTCTTCCACTGTTTGAAACCTTTCCCATTAGGGGTTGTTTTATTTAATGGTGGTAAAAAATTATCCACCCCATCACAGGACACCATGAAAAAGGAAGCACAAATCTTGGTTTTGCAATGTGCAAGCTGCATTAGTATAGCTACATTATCATCCTTTTAAAGTTAATTAAAATATTTGTTCTAAAATGTGTAAATAAAATAAAAGATACAATGCAAACACATATAAACATGTCACATTAAAGGGTTTCCTTAAAAACGAATAGACTGGAGAAAAAGGAACCATGATGCATATGGAAAGAGATAAAACGAGCAGAAAGTAAAAACTCAAACCCTCAAGCCAAGACTCTTACACAAACAAATATACTGTGATGGAAGAGAATGTGAAGTTTTACATTTTAAGTTTAAGACATCATTTTATTTTGTATATTTAAACAATGAGGAAACAGGAAACTTCCTCCACAGTACAATCTGGATGGCAGTTTGTTCCACTGAAAGCTAGGAAAAAGAAAGGATATAAATAGTGCCATAGTGACAGTTTTACACACAGTTTTGTTACCAGTTTGAAAGTCAAACAAATCAGAGGAGGTGCATTTGTGAAAGAACTTATTGAAAAGATGCCTGGAAGATTAGCAAGGAATTTACATACTATTAGTACCAAATGTAGGAAGAAAAATTGTTTCTGATTTTGAAACTTAAATAAGTAAAATGCCAAAAAACCCTCCCAAACCCAACACCAAACCACAGTGCTGAAGCTGGTGCTGATTAAACTGTGGAATCCTTTGCCAAGCAGTATGTCAGATGTCCCATAGCTTAAGATAACAGAGGCTTAAAAAAAAAATAATAAAAAGCTGAGGGAACTGCTGTAGGAAATGGGCTGGAGGATGGCCAAAATGACTAACAAATCTTTACTACTACTAATCCAAGTAAGGAAGGAAAAGAAAGATAAAGGAGAATGAACAGTGCTCTCCCTTCCTTCTCCTACTTGAACAGCTAGCAGTATCCTCCCACAACGCTGCAATCACTACATCTTTCCTCCTCCCATCCTGTTACTGAACTGTGTGTGCTCCAGGGACCTCCATGGGCAACAGCAAACTTCTCATTTACAGCAGTTTAGTGGGATTGGGTCCCAAGGGAAAAAGCTGAAGAACAAACCTTATTCCCGGTACCTTACTGCATAGGTGGGTCTGTCCATTTCAAATGTAACAAAACTCTCTTCAGAATGGTTTTGCTTTTTAAAAAACTAATGGCTTGGGACGGAGAGGAGAGGGAGAAGGAGCACTGATTCCATGGTGTGGGTTGTACTTTTACACACTCTTGTGCTCCTTGGTTAGTTATTAAAAGTTTTTATATGCTCCATAAGGATAGAAAGTGCAGGAGCACAACTTTCTTTCCAGGTAACTACTGTAGGAAATGGGTCTGCTTACTGTTTGATATGATAACTTGGTGATTAGAGATCTTGCCAAGCAAACTGGATATCCAGGTTAAATTTCTTTTTCTGCTTTAGTATATTCAGTATCTCATCTTGTATTTCACAAGTAACATACACTAATGCCATAGACTGCTTGATAATGACACATCAGAAACAGCTTTTGTTAAGGCCGTATCACTGTAGTGGGAAAAGGAACTGAGAATATTTGGGCCAGAAATGGAAAGACCATGAATGAAAACACCAAAATTTTAAAACTAAGCAGATTAAGACAAGTAGTGATACACAACTGATGGGCAAGAGTCCTAATTTCCAAGGCTTACACTTAGGATTGCTTGTTTATTTTATTGAATAACCACTGAACACGGGGATAAGAAAAGAGTGTTTAGGGAGATAATTGTCTTATTTTGTGCTATTTTTACCATTTTTGTTTTCTGCCTTTATGAAGTCCCTGTCAGTCTTCCAGCATCAATGGCATTCAGCTTTTATTGTGCTGACTCTACAGCAAAGCATTAGATGAAAAAGGGGACAGAATGTTTAATAGCTAAGGTTACTTCCAGAACGTATTTTTGGGGAAAGGAGGATGGGAAGGAGAGATGGAGTGAAGACACACATAGCCCCTATTTCAAGCAAGAAAAATATTCAAAAATCAGCTTTCACTCCCATCTTTAACTTTGCACTTAGGGAAATGTATACAGCTGACTGGAAACAGAGGCACATACTCCATTTCCCTTTGTTTTCATTATCTCTAGTATAAACCATAAATACATCCAGCAAAGTTCCATGAAATCACTGTCCTGAATAACATTTTGAGGGCAGAATCTATGTTTTTAACTGTTTCTTATATACCCCTCTTTATTACTTGCTTGGTTGACAAAACTCCTCAAGAAAACTCCCTAAGATTATACTAGTCCAAGACACTTCAACTTCCCCCCTCCCAGCCTGTACTCCATGTTCAAAGACAAGATTGGCTTTTTTAGCTTAAACTGGTTTCATATGCATTCATTGTTCTATAAGTGTATAAACGTTTCTTAACAACTAATAGTTTTAAAGTAGCTAAAAAGCCCAAATATATACAGAGTCTACTCATGAAAATCTGATGTAAATTTTTTTCATATTTCCTGCAATCTGTACATATTTTGTCTAATTATTTTTGGAAGTACATCTGCTCGGACACCTGCAGAATTACTGCAAGCTGTCATTTTTGTTCTTGAAACATTATTTAAATTTTAAATTTGGCATCTGTCAAAATCAAACAAAAACCTACTACTGGATAGTATAATGCAGCAGCTAATATTTGCCAAATTTTTCCAAATCACAGAGAATGATAAAAAATTCTTCAAACCATATCTTTGTCAGCACTATGGAGTAGAAGTAAAATCAATGTGAATTAATATGTTTCTAGTAAAATATATTTTATTCTGATTAAGTCCCTGCAAAATTGATTGGATGAGATAACATGCAAGCACTGACAATGTTTTTTCACCTCAAAGTACTGTCAAAAACTTTCACATTGGTCCCAGTAATATGAGTCTCAGTAACAGGCCCTGGTTGACAGACTAGGACACAGAAAGCTGTCATCCTAAGAGTAGACTGAAGATGATTGTTAAGGGGATTTGGTACTTCGTGTATTTTGCCTAATAGGGGAGCCTGTGCTCAGCATTTCCTGAAGCAAAAGAAGACAGATGAAATCTCTGGGCACTTCATTGCTGCTGCCTCTCAAAGATTTCCTGTCAAAATGGGCCTATAAGGGAAGAAAGGTTTTCAATAACATTTTTTTTTTACCTGGCAGGATTTCCAGTCTTGCTATGAAAGAGTTTGAAGGCGCTGTCTTTGTAAAAACACTGCTGCCAAACTACCATATCTAGTTGTGTTTAAAAATAAAAAAGCAATATGACTCACATTACCATAGTGTATACTGTAAAACCAGTTTTGATTGACACTCTATCCATATTTTATATAGTGCTTTTTTTCTTCCGTCAAATGGAGCAAGTGACCTTGATGTTAGTGTGCTTTGCAACTTAAACAAGGAAAGCATATTTGTTGTCAACTTCTTTAGGGATACAATTTTCAACAGAGTACACAGGGAAAAGGAACACAACTCCCATTATTAATAATAGGAGTTATTCATGTAACTCCCTGTTCACCTCATTGAGAAATTACCTTTTATGTCAGCCGCCTTAGAAGGTTGCACATATGTAAATTTTAGCTGTACAGAATTAAAAGACACAAAGAAAAATGACAATTTGTTTCAGTATCAATTATAAATAAAAATTACCACATGCTACTGAAAATCTACAATTTCCCATGGAATTTAATCTTGGGTGCTACACACAAATGAATCAGCTGCATTAAAAATAGCTGTCATGCACAGCATGTAAAACCCAAGTGCTTTCCCCTACCTCATCATTAAAAATGAGCAAATAAACATGTCATTTTCAAAACTATCTAGGAATCTGTAGACTGTTTGGAGAAAAAGAAAAGGACATTCAAAATGGTCGAAACATATGGAACTTGCAGCTGAAGTACGAAGAATACTGCTCTCTATTTAAGGCAAGTGACGTGGCGGGGTTGAGACATAGGACTTCGCTTGTTCCCAGTACAACAGCCATTACCTCTTTTAGGTTTGGGTTTGCAGTGGGCTTCCTGCTAGTAAAGGGATATGCATCTTGATCTCATGTGAGCTTTTCTCCTAGAACTGGAGCATTAAGTTTAGGTTTTCAGGTTTGAGGTGTTAAATTAACTTGATTTATTACAGACTATATGGAAGATTTTACTTTGTGGTCTGACAACCCCCCACTGTCTCAAGAAAACTCATGTGACGCACCTTAACTATGTCTGAACGGACTGTGGAAGACAATTTAATTTGCAGTAGAATGGTTTGCTCCAACAGGGGTCTTGAATGAGGGAAAACAGGGGATATAAGGCTCACTGCTACAGATAAGGACAACTTACCGGACTGGAAAATGGGTAAAACTTTACTGTATTTAAAAGAGAAAGAGGAAGACTGAAACAGAGAAAATTCAGTGAACAAGCTATTAGCAAACTGAGCATGAAGCTTCAGCAGAGGTAGATGCAGATGCAGACTACATAGCACAGTGGACCTGTGAAGTTTAGCATTACATAGTAATGACTGAGAAAAACAAAGTTCAGAAGAGCTGCATAATCATGAAGCCAAAAAGGAAATCAGCATGCTATTACTACATTAGGAAATGAAATAAATTAGATGGAGTAAGTCATAAATATGTTTGAAGGTATTTCATTTTTTATTAATGTAGAAGACATCTATGAAAAGTGGTCAATAAAGAGCCATACTGAAAACAGTATATAACTTCAAGGGGAAAAAAGCCTACATTAAAACATTACAGAAGGTGTTAAAATATTTAAAGCAAATAGCAAATTTAGAATAGAAGATGACACATGTTTACAAACTCCCTCAACCTCCTCTCTCCTCCAGGAAAAGAGCCATGCAGACATAAAAATCTTCCAAGACAGAGCAAAGAAAGCAGACACTTTCCCATAGCCTCCATCAAGCACTTGGTACTCATGCGGATGCCTTAGCATAGTTTACCAATAGCTCAGGGCCGGTTATTGCAACTTTCTGTCTTGGCAGGAAATCTAGGATTCCTATTCCTCACAGTAAGATGGTTGTGGAGACTACTGCATGGAATATTTTTAAAAGTATTCTCCAAACACATGTGAGGATGTAATTTTTTTTAGATAATTACTTCAAAATATTTCAATAGTCCATTAAATTATGCTTGACAGGAGGGCCAGTCCTGAGCTGGGTATATACTACACAGCTGCCAGAGAGCTGCTGAGCAACAGAGTGAGTTGCAGCAGTGCAGTGGGAGCTGTTAGCTCTTCCTTTCTTCATTCCCCCAGAAATCCACATTTTGACAGGTATCTGTATTTCTGGGGCAAAGAGCTTTTCAAGCTTTTTTTTCTTGCAGCAACTTTTCATCAGGTAAACCTCCTGTAATTCATCTGCAAAGAATCCCACTCATAACAAATAAAAAAAAGAGGGGAAAGAATAAAAAGGTAGAACATCAGACTGGAAAGATGGAGAAAAGGAAAGTCTTTGGCACTATGGCTCAGTCTGTAGCAGTTCTTCTGCTTTGAGATTTCAGATAAAGATGTAAAATCAGTCTTTTCCTTAATAGACTGCCAGAATTTCACATGATGATACCCCTGAAAGTAAAGAATTGATGCTCAGGACCCCGATAGGTTTCTCTCACTGTCACTTAGCATAGACATGGAGTTAAAACTCATAAAAACCAGAAGAGATTAATTCTACTTGTGACATCTTCTTCATCCAGCTTGAATGCTGAAATGCTGAATAGTGTATGATGAGCTACAAAAGTAGCTGTGAGAACAAGTCACACAGCAGGATTCTTTTTTTTTCTTGCATAACATGACTGGAAATAAAGCAGAATATTCAAGAAAAAAAGAGAAATCACCCATCCCTCTTCTCTTCAGTCCAACTTCTGACTACTCAAAATTAAGGGTCAGAAAATGTCTTTAAAGTCACAGTTAAGGCTTTGACTCATGAGTTCTCTTTATACATGTCCTACAATCCTACAAGAAGGTTTGAATTAACAAATGTAATCAAACCCAAACTTCTGTTCATGGCTAAAGGTAACCTGACTCTTATGCCATAGTTTAAAAACAAAACCAAACAAAAACCCAAAACCAATCCACCAAACAACAAACAACCCCCCAAAACAAACAAACAAACTGCAACAACAAAAAAACACACATACACACACACACAAAAAAAAAAAAATCCAGAAAAAACTCATTTTGCCTCATAGCATATTTTTTATACAAAATGTTGGACGGAAACACATGCTTCACTGAGACTCACTTTTAAAATCAACACTACGTAAGTCACCAAAACCAGACGATGCACTAGAATTCATTTCTAAAACTATCTTCTCTAGGCAAGACAGAGGACGCTGATGAATCCCTGTCCCGCTTTATCACTGTGAATCACAATAAGTTCCACCATCCCAGAGAATGACATTATCCTGTACTACTCTGACAATTTAATACTTTTCTCATTACCTGCATTCTTCTTTCAGCAGTTATTCCTGATTTCCTTTACCTACAATTCAATATGGTCCCACAAACAACTTTTCCTTTTCCACATCAGCATGCAATATAGAGCAGCTGACAAGAAACCAATCGTATCATTAAAAATTTCCAAGCCAACACCTGCTGAGATCTGCAACACTTGCTAGCACAGGGGATTGAGAAAGAGGGAAAACACAAGATGGGTTCTTAAAAGCAACCTATGTCTTGTTACATCTGTAAGTGTAAGCTGTAAATGCATTATTCAAGTATTGACATCGCTGAAATTTTTTGCTTAGAGCCATAAAATTTGCACCCATTTAGATGCTCCAGTTTTCAGACCTCTCTTTAGGTTTAACAGTTTATTATCTACACATTACAAGCAAAACAGCAACTTGATGATCTTGCTTTTCTCAATTATAAGAGTATAAGATGCAGCTACAGCAAGACATCCAGGACCACACATCAGAAAAAACACGTGAACACTGAACAGAAGCTGATCTAACCACAGTGATGCAGAAGCATTTTTGTCAGATGTTGTAACCCACTGATGGCTCCACACTATAGACACAATATACAGGGTGGTACTCACTAATCACCTTCATTTAGCATTTAAGAATTGCATGAAAATCTTAACATGGACACTTTTTAAAGGGAGACCTGATGTTTTAAGTTTAGAAAGTCCATAGTTCAAACAACTTACCATCTTGCTTTTTTTCAAGAAAAGAAGCAAAAGAAGAATAAGACTGTGAATCACAAGGGAACAGTTGTGTTCAAACATGCAGAAATATGTTCTGCAAACAATGACTGCAAGTTCAGTCCTTGTCCTAGAGAACAATATGCCAGACTGTGCAAACATTATACTTTGCCTTTTACATCTGCGTAGACTTCTAAGCTTTTTGATAGTCTTGATATATTGTTTTTATATAATTTCCAAGTATTGTTCTTGTCCTGGCTTTGTTTTCCTTCTGTGTCTTTGCTCTAGTGTCTCTGAGAATCTAGTCAGTAAATTTGTGGTGCCAAGAACACTAAAGCTGCTTTTAGAATAAAGTCAAACTCCAAACAAGGCAGAATGCAGCATTGGCATCTTTCTTAACAGAAGTAGCGGGCTTTAAAAAAAAAAAGAAAAGAACCAAAACCACACTCCCTTCTAAGCAGCAAAAGCAGAATTACAGCACATAGCTGGGTTCAAATACTTAGCACACACTCAATATTTTTTCATATTCTGTCTCCATCACTACTTTTTTTTCATCTGAATCTATGATTGACTGCTGTCTAAAGCCAGGTAGTAAAGCACACTGCTCTTAACTGCCCTCCTAAAAAGTCATACAAGCTGTTTCAGTTTTTACATCAAATACTGTGTATCTTCATATAGTAAATATCAGGGACCAGAATAAATATCTATTCTTTAGCAGCCTTCACTATCAAGTCCAACAGGCATTCTCACCAAGTCCTACTGGAACCATTGCCCCACATTGTCAGTTCCCTAGTGTGGCCAGTATGCACAAATAGCCAGTATTTGGGGTACCAGGGCTCCCTTTTTGGCCTCCAAAACCACCTACTTGTAATATTCTCAAAGCAGTTGATTAAAGTCATGCTTGCCTGTGATGTAAACATCAGAGCACTGCCAAAGTGCCAACATCGTCAAACATTAATTTTGGAAATATTTTAACACAGTCTGACTACACTAACAGTTCATCATAAACATCCTTGTTTATTTGTGCATATATACTACAAATAAACTAATGAATACACTACGAAATCTATTGCCCTTTTTATGCCATAAACAGAAACCACACGTTTTATTTCTCCTATGAAGGTAAGCCATTACACAGTCACATCCAAATTCCAGTACTAGTTTCTGAAAAGCTGAAACATCTCAGCCTTTATAGAAACTAACAAAATAGTTTCACTCAGCTTCTGAAGACCATAATGAATCATAAGCACCAAATTTCTCAAAGCTTTACTGTGAGAAACAGTACATGGGAAACAAACAGTGCCAGACTGATGCCTTTGACATCAGAGTACAGAATGACAGGGATGACAAGCTGAAGCAACCCTTAGAGTGAGCCAGCAGCCATTACAATCCATTAGACATCATAAATCTTCATTCAACTCCAGTACCTCAGTGACCATTAAAGTAAAACCATAGAGGGACAATGCCCACTCTGACATCATTGAGAGGGGGGCCTACAAAGACCTGTTAGAGTGAGACATCTTTTCGTAAGGTCACCACTTTAGTCAGAATGGGAAACCTTGTAGCCTTGTTTCATGAGCAGGCAGGGTAAAGGAGTACTCGCTCTTCTGCTTATAACGTTGTCCTGTCTCCAGTAACTTCTCCATTTTTTTTCCAATTTCTCCAAAATCAGATGTAGCCATATAGATACTAAGCTTCTTTAAACGTTGCGTGAATAGGCCACTGTTGCAAGAAAAAGGAAAAGAACTCAAATAGGGCGTCTGCTCTGGGAAAGACTGCAATATGAGCTCATCTTTCCATAGGCACCAGAGATTCCAAGGGACAGAAGGGACGTTACACATGTCCTAATTTCAGGGAAATCTTCAGTTAGAGTTGCGCCTTATTAGGCTTTACAGAATCCCATCACTAAATGCAGAGTTACAGCACACCAGTTCCACCGCTTGCAAACTACTTATTTATTTTAATAAAACATGAATAACTGAAACCAGAAGCTTGCCAGCCAGGTGGGCTTCTTTTTGTTTGGTTGGTTGGTTGGTTTACTTCAAGAGCTTTATATATAGCCGTAATATTAAGCAGTAATTTTCTCTGTGTTTTAAATCACCCTATCAAGAGTGAAATTGCAGATGGGAGAGGGAGCTAAAATGATTGCTGATGCAAAATGAGTTGAGCCTACTGTCCCCACCCAAACCTGGCACAGGCTGCTGCCTGCCCTAATCAAATTCTTTAGGTTATTCCAGACTCTTACATTCAGCACTGCAGAAGTGAGTTTCCTGGTTAATATTATCAAGCAACACTGAATAAATACAAATAGTTTAATCTTCCTCTGCAGTCATATCCTCCCACACTGGTAAGTGTAATTAGGAAAATGCTACATTGCATGTCCTGAATAGTGAATGTAGGTGATTGTTAATCATTATATTTACATAGTTTATATGAAAAATATTTAAATTCATGAATGCACCAACTTTTCTTTGCCATAACATTAATACCTGAATAGCATCTGAATGTATAATGGTGCATTTGTAGCTTATTGATTCTTCTGCAATGTCCTTGTAAGAGAACTGTTGGACAATGAACTTCCGGGCACACAGAACATTTGAGATAAAAAAAGGAACATTCTTTGATAAAAGTAACATATGCTTAGAGGAAGAAAGATATGCTGTTCCAAGCCGACATGAAAGTGTGTTCACATAAGCAAAAGGTAAACTGTAATATATTGAAAGATCTGGGGAAGTGCCTTTTATAAAATCCTATTTTGCAGAATGAATTGTGAATAATCTTTCATCTGTATTTAACATCCATAAAATAATGATTTCCACAAAAACACAATGATAAAAAGGTTCATATGAAGCATGGAATTTCATCTTGCCAACAATAACTGTCTTGTATCCGTTTTATCAAAAATAGGCAAGACAGAAACATGTAATATATTTTGAAAATATAAAAAAGTCAAGAACATTATTTTAATAAACAACTCTTTAGAAATTTGACTAGGAAGCAACTTATGCTTGCTAGCAATATCTCTGATAGGACACGTAAAATAACAGAATGAATACATAAGGTATTATTAAAACATTTTTTTTAAACCTGAAATGGGAAAAATAGAAACTAGTATTCTACAGAATCTGTTTTTTAAACCAGACCATTATTTAAAAATCCTCAACTTATATTCTGGGTTCCCAGTCACGGCTACCATGGATTCACTTTTCAGAAAGTAAGCGTTCATACCTCTAAGGAAGTAGGTTAATTTATAAGTCAAAAGCTAGAGCACCTCAAATCAAAATACTGGTCCTTTCCACACACACACACAGGGTCATGTAAATACAACCCACTGCCCATTTTGTCTGGGCATTCAAATTTGGACATGTATATGTGTGTATACATGTATGCATATACTTGGCTATTCAAAATACATTCATAAATGAGAGCAACAGTGTCCACTTGTCAATCTTAAGAAATGCTGCATTCAGGAACACTTTAAATTCTCCTCATGAACAAAATCTTGAAATTACCTTAAAGCTTCCCTGTAGGTGTAACTATTTGCAGTTCTCTATAGCTCTTAATCTGTATTTATCACATTTCATGTAGGATTATTCATTAATCTATGAGGTACTTTATGCACATTCACTATCTACACACATTAAATACATCCTTTTATAACCATACATGAAGATTCATTTCTTGATAGGACATAGAACGCTAGGTGCGCTTGGGCATGATTACATTAGATTACTAGTAAAGTATTTAAAACTCACAAGCACTGTGAAGTTCTGGCTGCCCCATCCTTGGCAGTGTTCCAGACCAGGCTGGACAGAGTTTTGAGCAACGTGGTCCAGTGGAAGGTATCCATGCATGTGGTAGGGGTGTTGGAACTAGATGATCTTAAGGTTTTCTCCAACCATAACCATTGTATGATTCTATGGTTTAAAAGTTGATGATTTTTCAACAGTTTCAGGATTTACATAGTGAGATCATTAGAACTAACAGATTTGAAAACTTTTTATCATACCTACATTGTGTGCCTTAATATTTCCTAGAAAGAATACAAGAAAATCCAGTGCCTCATGCAAAATCAATTACTTTTTAGTTCAGGATCTGCAGTTACTGAAACAGGATACTATTTTGTGTCCTAAACAATATCTTGTTCCAGTTTCTAAGGAAACCAGAAGCAAAAACTAAGTTTACAATGCTGCATCCTCCAGAAACTGACAACGTCAGTCTCCAGGGTATTATTACCAAGTCTTATTTGCATTTAAATTTCTATAACCCTTAAGCAATTGGACTGTTTGTTTATATGCATGGTTATGATCTACTAGGTGCTATTCCTCACCTCCCGGTATGGGTTCATAGCCTATTGATGTTTAACAGCTTCTAAAGGTAGATTTCAAATCAGAGTTACCATTTGTGAATTTTTATTTTAGAAATTTCTTTCTGCCACACTCAGCAAGACGTCTGCTCAAGCCTCAGTGTGGCCTTCATTAATGGATGTTACTCATTTTAGTTTTACATGAGGAAGAAATGGGCAAAGTCATGCTGCTGCATGTTTCAAATAGCCAGAGTCTAGCGGAATGTTCTGTCTGTTTTGCACTGAAGGTTGTGGGAACTGGCCTAAGGGAACTAGGTTACATGTTCCTAAGGGAAGTCAAGGAAAACTCCACATTTTTCTTGACAGACACTTGCCTCTTTGTCAGAAAAGCCCAACAAATATTCTGATGAGTTACTGATGCTTTTATAGTTGAAAACTCTCCTGACAAACTACTCTACTGACCAGAGATGACAAGGCCCTGACATCAAGTTTCTGTCTTCAGAATACACAGAATTGTTATAAAATCAGTTCACAAAGGATGCTACAAAAAAAAGATAGAGAGGCTGTATTTTCCCACTGAAATCAACAACAATTCTTCACTTGTAGAAAAACTTCTTCCTTTCTATTGTTTTAAGCCTCTAAACTTTTTAATTATTCCTCATTAAAAAAACCCCTTTCATTAACTTCTACAAGCCCTAAATTTATTCTGTATTTATAGTGATATAGCACTTAGCAAATAGAATAAAAAGAGGCTTTTCTAAACAAGTTACTTTTATGACTAAGCAATCACACTTATCCAAAGAAACAGAGAATATGAATATAAGAAACAAGATTTCTGTTCTGAATCGTAGACAGATATTTGCAAATGCAGTCTTCCACTGTCAAACAAACTTAATTAAATAAGTAATCTTCTAACCTCGGCAAGTGCAATGTTAGCTGGTCTCTTTCCTTATACAATGCTCCCCTATTCTCTCTTCCCCTCCCCTTAAGACCATTTAAAGCAAAACAAACCAAAATTACTTCTTTCTTTTATTATTATTATTTTTTCCAAAGTCCTGTAATATCTAAAACAAATATAATAACATGGTAGTTAAGCACCATACACTAGTACAGAAACAGGAAATACACACTCAAAATGACCTCTGAAGGTATCCTGAGCTCTGTAGGAAAAGGTTGCTTACTATGTGCTCGCAGTGCTTACTCTAAGTAACTCGCTTACACAGACTTTTTTATGGTGTTTTCAGTACAGCATATACATGTTATTATTATAACCTGCATGGTTTGATTGTTACATGGGAAAATCATTGAAGAATTAAAAACATACATACATTTTCAAGTTATTAGGCCTTAAAATGAAACTGTGATACTGTGTTCAGTGTAGGAACCAAAGAACAACATTATTTAATAAAAATATAATTCACACAAACTTGAGATCACCAAACAAATGGTTTTGCACTACAGTTTTTCTTCAGTGTGCACAGGTAACAATAAAAGCAAACTTATACCATACATTTATAGTCAGTTACAGTTTTTCTTGGAAGCTTTGCTAAATTTCCTAAAATCAGGAAAAAACCCTAACCCAACCAAATGTGATGGTACTACGGGGTTTTTAAGTCAGGTGGCAATAAATAAATAAAAAAAAAAAAGATGTTGAAACCACTAAAAATATTTAAGAGAACACTGAAAATAATAAAATAATGCTTCAAGGTGATAAATTCCCATTCCATGTTGCCTGTATGCAATACAAGTACATCTTTAGTTAATTACATAATGCCTTCATTTCTTTGATGTTATATCTTCCTCTTATAGTAAATAATTAGGATAGGATTACTTGCAAGATGGATTACTATTTCATGTCTGTTGAGTTCATTGGGCACTGCTGTTGATTCTATACACTTAGTCACTGTCTTGACAATAAGTCTCACCCACAGTAACGCTGAGCACCTCTTAAGACACAATGAGACCTTATATCAGCCAGTCAGTTAAACAGAACTTGTGACTTCTTTGCATCTCGTCAGATCGGTTTTCAATTACAAGTGAAAGGCCACATATTGTACAAAATCATTCTCTGACATTAATGAGCATCTCTCACAAGTCAAAGGTTGTGTATCAAGGACGATGTTTGACTAGTCTGGAAACAATGAATGTCAATTCATTTGTCTACCAAATAAGCAGCTAAGACAGAAGCAGTAGCAAAGATACACCTTGACAACGTCACACCTTTGGGCACAGATTCCCAAAGCTGCCTCAAGCACTGAGCCACAGCATGCAGCCAGGCTGCCTTTGCAACCCTGATGTTTCTGTCATAAATACTTCTGGCTATATGTGTTTTAGATGTCAACTATGTCTTACCTCTCCAGTCAACTGAAACTAGATAATTCCCTGAGCACAAACAAACAAGAAAGAGAACAATCCAGATGAGGAAGGCTAACGGCTGATCAATCCCTACCTCATAAACTATACAGAGGAAGACCACAGACATTAACTATTGGAATATACTTGGACATTCTTGAAAGACCACACCAAATACTGATGGATGTTGCTGAAGACCACAGGTAAAACTGAAGAGGAAGAGAAATGAAAAAGTGAAACAGAGTGAGGATATGTTTGGAAGTACTCTTAAACTCATGAATAATTATTTTTTGGATGGAAAAGTAGGATTAAAAAACAGGAACAAACATTCAGCAAGAAGCCACTATTCTAAGGATGGGAGGGCTACATGGCTGTTTCCCAACCTCATGTCACAATGAAAGCAATGAAGATTGGGACAGAGAAGGGAGTGGGGCTTTGACTCTCTCAAATACTTCCTTCTGAAGTGTTTTAACTTTCCCTCAGAAATATCACTAAAGCCCTACAGCCAACAAAAGGCCAGACAACTTCTGATGATATACAAAGCTAGGCAAAGCCTTTATTGCTTCTACAGAAATAGAAATTTTTTTGAGTATGCAGTTAACATGACAGTATTACTTAAAACACAATAGAATTAAGGAGGAACTAGGCATCATGAATGCACAAGTATGTTTGGAGATTAAAATATACTGGGTGCCATAAAGCATACGTGGACATGAAAAGTTATGGAAAATAATTTGTCTGGAAAGACAGAAATGTGATAAAGTAGAACTTCCAGGTAACAGAAACAGAGCAAGCTTTTACACCACAAGAGATTAGATTGCTGGAAAGAAAAAAGGTGTTACAAGAAAAGTATAACTAGAAAAAAGAAAGGGAAGGTCAGGGACAGAGATGGGAAAAAGACTACTCAGGATTTAAAAAATAAGGTTGTCTTAAACAGATGTGAAATGAAACCCCGAGTATTCAGCACAGATACTTTATTTCTGTGTCACAGCTGAGCCATCTATAGGAAGTATTGTATCACTGGTATTTAAACAAATAAAAAGGAAGGAGATTCTAATGCAAAAAGAAAGAACAGGAAATCTTTATTGCAGAATGAACAGGTGCTTTTTATTTCACACTCCTTTTTATTTCTTCCCCATCTATTTTAGCAGCTGCTGAGGGGTAAGCCCTGCTCCTGTGACAGGGATAACACCAAAACCAAAACACTCTTCAGCTACCATATTTCCACAGAATCTCCTTGTGGGGCTCCTCATAAATGCCTGCCTACTTTATGTACTCAAGTCAGAGCAAAATTCAAGCTCAGAAAAACAAAACAAAATTGTTTAAAACATTTTGAAGATAATCCCTAAGAATGACATAATCATTCATGAGAATTGATGCAATCCTTACAAGTGATTAGCTCTTGGCAAAGACTGAATTAAATTAGAGGGACTGTGTTGAAGCCTGCATCCTGTTAAGAATATACAAGAGGAAAATGTTTCATACATATTTTGCATGCATTTTTCCACTGTCTAATTGGGCTGGAGGAGTGAGATAACTCATAGGCTATTGTTCTGGCAAACCACAAGTGTAAAGAGAAAAGGGAATTGTTAACAAGCTAGTATTAGTCCAGTAACATGACTTAATCATTTTATTTCTATCTGTTGGATGGATGTCACAAATTCTCATGCAGGAAATTTGCTCTTCCTTTCACCACAAAGATTAGCTACAACCTGTGATACTAGTACGTTGCTGGAAGGAATGGCACAGGAGCTTCACTGCTGTGTTATTATCTGGGATCTATCATGTTTTACATTTTTCAAAAATCTTTACGCTAGATCTTTGACATTCAACTGCCTATAAAGACATACACCACCCGATGAGAAGCTTTGATGTGCATTTTGAGGATTAAATAATCTAGATGGAAGGCAATGTATTTCCAGCCAAGAAGAAAACTATGGAGGAAATTTTGCCTCCTGCCGTTTAGCACTGCTGGCAGTCAATACCTTTTAGCCTACCCTCTAAATTTGATTTCATACATATTTACAGACTATTTTTCCTCTTACTACTAATTCTTTTGAGACCAAATTAAGAACAAAGATAGCAGGAACAGGCTTCATCAAATAAAAATGTAAATATGCTGCATCTCATTTTTGGATGAAGAAAGTTTATTTCAATATTTTCTCCAATGGAATATCTTTACAGTATCATTATTGCTTGCAACTGGAAAAGTAATGGTCTTACAAGTCAGAGTAACCCACTGAGGTTTAAGCAAAAGTATGCATTTAAATAATGTAGTTTGCTTAAAAAAACAAAACAAAACCAACCTAGAATTTTCTGCACTTTCAGACAAAGAAAGAATACTAATAATAAAACAATTAGATACTGAAGACAAGATAATCTTAGTTGCCATGTTCAATGTACACTGGCAAGCTGCTCAATAGTTTTAACTATGAAACACTGAGGTAGTTATAAAATGACTTTTTTTTCACATTTTTGAAATCAAAATGAAAAATCTAAAGCTAAAACTGAAAATTAGATTGCTTCCACAAAGTGAGATTAATCCACAACATATTTCCAGTTCTCATTTTCTTACAGGAGCTCTAAAACCTATTTGTGGTAGTTTGTTGTTTTTTTTTTTTTTTTACATAGCAGCTCACCTTTTCTGACTGATGGACATTACAGGTAAAGAGACATATGATAGATACAGGGCACTGTCTTGATGAAGCAGATAGATTTACAGCAGCGACTTTGGTGGAGTCAAAATCTTACCAGAGTTGTTTGATCTCTTTTACTTCCCAATTTAAATTTAATGACAAAAAATAAATTGCATACATTGCTGACTGAATGCTCTGATACCTTTTCCTTGGTTACTACCTCTACCAACAACCAAATAGGTATTCTAAAAGGATTCTGAAAAAGACTAGCAATAATTGTTGCTATAAACATTAGATGGCATTATGTTCCATCACCTTCGTTTTTAAAAAGATATGACATATTCTCATGCATAATGACAGATTTTGGTAAAGTTCAGTACAAAAAGTAATTTATAAAGTCAGAAAAGAGTAACTAAACATGTTTTTTACATGCTTATCTACATGTTCATCATGAGTAATTCTGACCTCTAGATTTCTCTTAAGAGTCTTCCATTCCATCCTACCCAAAAACACACATAGAAGCATCTATATGGGTTTTGCAGGACAAGTAGCACAGGATCTTGTGATTCATCTGCTTCCCTACTTTTCCGACCAGGCATTAGGTACATCTGCTGTACCTAGTGAGAAACAAGCATAGTGAGTTTTGTGAGTCTCTAAACATCATGCGTGCACTGTTAAGGGGTCTCTGCAGGCCAAACTCTGATTTACTTTAGACACCTAGGGATGTTCTGGTAACCAGGTTTGCCAGCAATAGGCACACTGTTTCTGAAAACACTGGCATCAGCAGTGCCAAGAAGGATGCATAGGAGAAATGAAAGTTCGCAATGAGAAGCCCACTGGGTTTTCCAGTTGCATCAAACTTCAGCTTCCTCTGCACTCCCCAGCTTCTAAGGAGAGCACACAAGCCAAAAAATCACTGAGCTAAGGATGTCAGGGTTTACGTGGGAACCTGTACATTATCCTCGCCTGCAGGTATTCCTTCACAGAAGAATACATTACGGCCTGCTACCTTGAATCATTTTCTTTTGAGAAACTGCATCACTGTTCTACTTCTGAAGTGTCATATATTCACAAGCACAATATTAAACTGATACACGTTTGTTGTACAGTATATAGATATCCTTTGTTGATGTCTCATGGTATTTCTATATAGGGCAAGATAAAATCTACTTGAAAGAAGAGCAAATATGTTAACTGTTTTTCTCAAGAAAACTCATGCAGAGAGGAAGGAGAGATTAATCTTTTTGTAAGTGCTGGCAACATTTCAGGGATGTATCTACAAAGAATTGTGACAAGTTTAACAGTGACATTATGTAGAACAGTGAGGAGACTAAACATGAACTTAAAAAGCCAAACTTCCCCATTAAGTTTCTGTCTACATCAATCAGTAAACTGCATGATGTTTACACACAACCCCCTAAGCTGGCAGACATGTTCGTTATCTGCAGTGAGAGACCCAAATATTCTTAGTTCAGGTTTATCCCCTATGGTTTTACTTAATTTCTTTGTTTCTTTGGGAAAAAAGGCTGCACCTTACTCTCCCCAGCTACTGTGCCCACTGTTGCCCCTACAGACTGTAGGGCAATGGTGAAACAGCTCCTGGGAATGAGTCTCTGCTTGGTTTTGTTGGCAACTGTCACGCAAACAGCTTGACAGCTTCATCTCTTGAACTCCAGATGTATAAAAATATTAACAGTACACAAATCTTCAGGAAATTTTCAATTTTGCCTGCTGTCCTGGAGACCAGCAACACACAGTTTGAACACTTGCGGTGTAATAAGAAGCTAAATCTAGAGAATGAAAAATAATGCTCTGATACTGAAAAAGGGGAATAGAAAGATTTAAGATTGGCTTTTAAAGTAAAACATTTCTTGCTAAATGTTTTTCTTGAAAGGCCTGGCATGTGATTTCTGCAAATAAAATGTGCTCATGACAGTGAGTTTTCTTAGAATTATACCATCTAATTTGTCAGAATTGAAAAAAAAAAAACCACAAACTTTTTCCTATTTCCTAAGATTATATTCAAGACAAACATTCAGCAAACTCTCCTGTAAGGACTGTATACATCAGAATTATACAAATGAATGTTTTCACAATCTCAGAGGCTCCACCACTGTAATTAAAAGGTAAATTTTTCACTTTTATTTTGTTATTCTTGTCTCCTGGGCCTGATTTATAACTTTTGTTACATGATTATATTCATTTATTTCTTTGTGCCATGTTGTATGTTATTTCAAAAGTAACATCTAGGGTGTCCTTGCTTTAAAATGTAGATTTAGCCTCTCTGGATGAAACTTGGTAGAACATCTGTGTTTGAAAGTATGAAAAATTACCACATTTTCTGAGTGAACCAGGCTGAGTGCTCACATTATACTGTCTCTAAGAGAAAATTAAAGTGCTGCTGATAGCTGAGGGACTGGATGGCTCAAGGGAATCATAGTGTGACACAGTCTTTCATCTGATGAAAACCAGCATGAATTTAGCCCATGCTGATAATGACCAAAAGTCATTATCATTTGTTCAGTAATTTATTTAAAATGGGTTAGGGGTCTGGCTCACATCTTGGTGGTAAAGAGTCCAAATTAGAACTGAGCAAATAATGAAGAAATGTCTCTGCAAAATATTTTCATATTTTTAAATTAGTACGCTTAAACTTCTGTTTATTACCTTCTTAATATTTTAACAAACAAGTCCAAGATGAGGGATGTTTGTGAATTTAAAAGATGTATCTGCAAATTCTCATGGAAAGCAAAACCCAAATTTATGAAGGCAAGCATTTGCACTAAAAAAAAAAATAAAAGAACTATGTTTGAGGATTCTGCTTATTTAACTAAACACATTAAAATATGTTCTGTGTGGTCTCTGTGCCTGGTCAAAACTAACAAACAGCTGTTTTGTGAACCAGATACTAAGAAATGAAGTGTTTCCAAGAGAGCTACAGAATCATAGCTGTTTACAAAAACATTCAGCAAAGAAAACCATTATACAAGTCAAAGAGAAAAAGACTCCGTAAAAATACGTGATGTCTAATTAACTTAATATTTGAGATAAACTGAGGCCTGTTGGAAATGAGAATGGAGAATGTGAGTCTTTGCAGGAGTGGGACAAAGTGTACAAAGTCATTCTGGCAATGTGGGCAGGAGATAAAAATCAGGTTGGTGTACAAAAAAACTACAAAATCTAGCATGAGCATTTACTAGGCTAGTGTTTCCAAAAAATAAGCTGTATGAATAAATCCAGATATCTTGCATGAGTACCCCAGTGTTGGTATCTGGAGCATGCTAGCAAAATGTATAAGCATAGATAGAGCAATATTTGAGTAAAAGGTTTATTAAAAAAAAAAAAAAAACAAAAAAAAAAACCCACACAAACAAAATCCCAAATCAATCAAATACACACACACCAAAAAAAAAATTAAAAAAAAAAACACCAAAAAAACAAACCAATCAAAAAACCCCAAACAAACAGAAAAAACAAACACACAAATCAAATATCTGCAAAGATACAAAACTCTCAGCAGGACCATGAGGAAGCAGGACTAAATCATTTCATGTTGACATTTAACATATGCCTTTACAATGTCCAAGTATCTCTATCATATATGGTTGTCTCTTTGCCTGAGTAGGACAGAGAGCTAAAGACTGCACTGCATAGAGGCAATTTATTCTCATGGTGGATTATTTTGTGAAAGCAAGATCTGAATATATATTTGGATCTTGTAAGCAGGGGTACGGGTATGAGCTTCACAGTCACCAGGGTTGGCAGGGACCTCTGGACATCATCATGTCCCAGCCTGCTGCCCAAAGCAAGCTCAACGTGAACAGGTTGCTCAGGGCAATGTCCATTCAGATTCTGAACACTTTCAAGGATGGAGATACCCAATCTCTTTGGATAACTTGCTCTGATGTTTGATCAACCTCATAGTTAAAAAGGTTTTTCTTATGCTTGCATGGAATTTCCTGTATTTCAATTTGTGCCCATTTCCTCTTGGTTTTTTTTTTTTCACTGGGCACCACTGGGAAGACTCCCATCATGTATTTATAGACAATCATAAGACCCCCAGGCCTTCTCTTCTCCAGGCTGAGCAATTTCCAGTATGTCCATATGTCTCTTGTACTGAGGAGGCCAGAAGTGGACACAATACTCCAGATATGTCCATATCCAATATGGACTGAATCTTTGCTAGGTGCAGGACTTAGCATTTACTTGTTTGGTTTTTTGTTTTATTTTATGAGCCTTCTGTTGGTCCATTTCTCCAGGCTGTTGAGATCTCCTTAAATGTCAGCGCAACCTCCTGATCTATCATCTATCTGCTCCTCTCAATTTTGTGTTGTCTGCAATGCAATTTGGGATTCTCAGCAACAGATCTCTCAATTTCCAAAAGAATAAAATCAAAACAGAGTAAAACTAGTCACAAAAAATGGAGAATCAACTTTTGAAATCTGAGTGATTTTTGCTGCAAGCAGGAAACAAGGAGAAATATATGGGTATAACTACAGAGCTGAGCTGATGGCCTTTCATGTGTAAACACATGAAACAGACTCCAATTCTACTCCTATTTTAATAACAAAGACATTATAGCTTCTGGTCTCAGCCTTTAAAGGCAGACAAGAAAGAAGATTGCAAAGACAATAAAGAACAGTGCTTTGTTTCCCTGTGTTCTACACTCTTGGCTGGGTTCCTCTTCCCTGGGAACAACAGGACTCTGCTACACACCAAATACACTTGAACAGTGGCAAAATCATAGGCAAAGGGGAGCACTTCCAGCAATTATATTTCTAACAGTGTGCGCAAGCCCAAGTCCCGTGAAGATCTGAACAGACTATTTTAGACAACAGATTCTCCTCACTGAGAAACACCATCTTGAACTAGAATAAATAGTATTACTCCTTATTTACATCAGCAAGTCTGAGAGGAAAAAAACACCTGGAACAGCTCACCACGAGAGGACCCATAAGCTTACATCTATTGTTGCTAAACACAATGTCAGCAACATTTCCAGTCAGTAGTTTGTACTACTTGCTATGTTCACCTCCATGCCGTAGGGAAAAAGATGCTTAAGGCAGAATGATTACACCACACATGCCTTAAGCTAAAATGACATCATAAATAAACAGTACAAGAAATTGTAATAATGACAGCAACCAAGACATATAAAAAAATCCAAACCCAACGCAGAACTGTGGCAAAGTAATTCATCCTCAAACTTCTAAAATAAAGCTAGCTAGGGTATTTAAAGATCCATTTAGAATAACAAGGAGAATAAATGGCAGACTAAAATCTATTATAATGCTTTAAATTGTCCTTTTAGCCTTTATTTAAATTAGTAAAAGTTGCATGTCCATACCCAACGGCAAACTATAGACCTCTTCTAGCAAAACATGGAAGCTTGGTATTAATACAGAGTATGTAATATTAAAAAAGTCATCAATTATAAAATCTAAGTCGTGACTATATTGCTAAGTATTGAGCTTAGCAAAGAAATATTAGTTCTGCTTAAAATGATCCAAAAGCCAATAAAGCTATCCAATCAAAATTTGGGCAAATTGTCCATTTGTAGACCAGTAGCTACAATAAAGGAGACAATGTCTTCACTTGTTGAAAGTAATATCCATTTAAGTTCTGAACACAAGCATCCTCTAACAATAAACCAAATGAACTCTCAATATAAAATATGCCTTCCTTCTCTGAAAATCTGTATAGTGAATACAGCCTGAGGGAACTTTTAACAAAATGTTATAAAACTGAAAACTGACATTAATAGGAAGTACTGATATATCCTTAGTGACAATGAGTTCAATTCTCCTGCCACTGCATAATGGAAACACCAATTGGCTCCAATTTGCTTCGATTGGATTTGGTCCGATCAGTGACAGAAGAATGAGACCCAGTCCTGCTGAGACATCATTATGATAGACAGATTTAGCAGAAAGTATTGGCTACAGTTGAAATATGTGACTCTTTTAACATTACTCAGGCTCTGGCTGAAATCCGTGGGGGTGGATAGGACACAGTAAATGTGGTCAATGCATTCCCTAGAGTCAATGACTAGCTCATGTCATGAGCTCCATTGGTAGAGGAAAAGCACATGATGTTTCTGCCTTCTCATAGCATGCACCAACCTCAAGTCTCCCTTTATGCAAATTTATCCTAGAACTTTATTGCCAAAAAGTCCTCTGGTGCCTCCAACTTCCTTAACTATTATTGTGCCTTGCACACATTTTTCTTTTCCATCTGCTTAAATACACCTTATTTTCTTTCTCATCCTTGCCTCACATCTTAGTGTCTTTCCCCTTCACTGATCCCCATCAGGTCTCCTTTACTCCCTGCATGGCAGGGGGGTTAAGGTGGGAGAGCTCTCACAGAATGTCCACTCAAAGCAGCCCAAAGTTCAGATTCTGCTAAAAGAATCTGTCTATTCTATTGCTCCATCTTTTTTACAGTATGCATGAACTTTGAAGGGAATTAATAGGTACTGCAGTCCTCCTTGTGAAAGCTAGGAAGGGGAAATGCAATCTGACCCTTTACCATGAGATTTTCTGACCAAGAACAGATATACTGCACCCAGAGAAGATGCAAGAAGGAATTCACACTGTGCTAGAAATATGTGATTAATTTTATAATGAATCCAACTTAGCATTACAATTGATTTTTTTTTCAACTCAGGACTGAAAGCCTATTATAATACTACTTGTCAATAAAGAATGTTAATTCACACTATGAATTAAGTGGCTAAAATGGGAATTTAATTTAGATTTACTAAGCAATTGCATGTTAATTAAATAGCAATTGATTATTAAAATACTTTTAGAGGTTTAACAGCTCCACTGCATAAGAAGATTTGCTAAATTACTGTCCAAATTGTGTCCTTAGACAGTAGCAGTGAATTCAGTGGGGTTGCACAGATGCAAATGAAAACAAAATTCAACTATACAGTTGTTTTCTCTCGAGTTAGTGTTTATTTCATAGACAGTAACTCACCAAGTCTAAGCTACAGATAATTAAGACAGTTAAAGTGTTAAGGAATATTATCAATCAAGTTATATTTTTGAAGCTGTAAAACACAAGAGTAAATGTCTACCAGCATTTACTAACTGCCAAAATAATTTAGTTCAAAAAATAAAAACCCCTATTGATACCTCTGTGCATACATCTGGCACCAGACATACAAGATATAAATTAGTGTGATATATAGCAATGCAGGCTATTATGGCAATAACACAGCTAACAACAGTGTGGGAAGCTGAACTGGAAAGTGAGGACCAAACCAGGCTCAGTTATCCATCTGCCAAGCATAGGGAGGTTAAGAACTCCCTCATGCTGCTGCACAGTGCCCAAGCACACAACACTAAGCAGGTATTGTGCTGAACTTTATTTCCACTTGATGCTGAAAGCTGGGCCCAGGATGTGCATGAGCATGGCCTGAGTTCTCCCTCTGCAGCAGAGGCGGCCCAAAGGGGAATGCCATACTTTGCTTGCAGAATACTCACTACCAATTAGAATAATCAATGGAGATATTTGCCAAATTAGAAGGGCAGGACAGAACACTACAGTGTCACTAGTAGTGCCCTGTCAGAATTTAATCCTGCATGTGCAGATGTTTTGGGTTTTTTCATCACTGTTTAAGAGGATGGCACCTTCAAAGAGGAGAAAACCAACTATTTTAAAGCCTTTACCTAGCAGCACAGTATGAGAATAACTGATTTTATAATCACTTTTATACAGTGATATATACATTTTATACACTTATCTTAGATTCTGACCCAGTTCGTCTCTCTTAAGATAACTTTTCTCTCAAAACAACAACAAAATGTACTGTTTTTTTTCCAGTGTGCATGTGGGTAAAAAGCCCCCCCCCTTTTTTTTTCCCCAAATGTTAAACCAGTCACATTAAGTTTTTTATTCCTGCCTTCAATGCTTATATCGCTCCTGTCCATTTCCTGTTTCATCTGCTGCCTTTCAGCAGTTCCAACTCTTCCTGGTCTATAAAGCATCAGTACAAATTTCAGCAACTCTGCTCATTGCCATTTTTGCTTTCAATCCTTTATGAACCAGAACTATTCTTCCAGAGTGTATTCTTCCAATCCTTGGATCTGTCCCAAGTCTTGAGATATCATATAAATCATCACTTCCTTTTGTGCAAGGAATTCCATTTCCCTATGAAAATGCAGTTATCAGAAAAAGGGCTTGGGCAGTCAGATCCGCTATTTTTTCCTCCCCTACGTGGTCACATAAACATAAGCTCATGGACAGCAGAGTCACAGATTAATCTCCAGGATGTCGTTTCCCCTCCCCCAGCTCATCTAGTACAAACCCCCATTATCAGAGGCGGGGGGGGGGAAAGTTAAACCTCACTGTAACACCCAAGCCAAAGCAGGATTTTAAGTCAATAACCTTTCTTTCATCAAACATGTATCTGTGTCAGACAGACATACCTTTATCCTTTCTCTTTCATGGCAAATTGCCTGTGTCCAAGGAACTCAAAACCCTCCTGTCAGCATCAGCTTCTGCCTAAAGTTTTATTCACAACTGAGCTGATGGACAAAAAGAATCCCCTGTGTTCCCACAGAGCCTGAAAACTTCTTCGGGATC